>LUCW03001640.1:0-13465 GCA_001586965.3 Sphaeroforma sirkka
GAGAATCAAAATTCAAACTTTGCATTTCCGGTTGTAGTCATTTTTAAAGAGAATGAATTAAACCAACTCAACACTAGTATCAAAGGTCACGAGTTCGGGGTCAATTATTTTAATTCTGTGGTGGTGGAGCTAATCGGAATTAGTAAAAAATGACTGAACAAACACTCGTGTATCCCACGTGATCCGCTCCTTACTGTACTTTGTCCGACTCTCTTCCACTCTGGGATCACCATCTTTGAAGCGAAATTCTGAACATTGCACGCTGGGCACAATGCTTGTGGTCAAACCCGAGAACAAGGTTCAGTAAAGAGCGGGTAAGTCTGAAATGAATGAATGCAGTCAGAAGTGCCATTGAGAATGATGCGGTGTATCAGTGGCTATGCCGCTACATTTATCAATCATGATCATACGTAGAACGAAAATACCTTCTTAATATCAAAAAATGTCTGACTCTATGGTTCCGGAATTGGCCATCACTACTATCTCATTCAATTGTTTATGTTCCCACTAATCTGTTGGTTTTGTTGTCCTCTTGGTCTGATTTTCAATATTCACCTAGGGTATACTTTCTTAACATGTTCACAGCTCTTTTATCATTTTGATTGGTACTGTAAACTTCGATGGATATGTAAACTTCAGTGGATATTTCTATGTTTATAAACTAGATACAATTTAAGTCAGTTAGGATTTAGCAGTGGTGAACGGGACTGCCTCTTGGTAAGAGCCTTAATATCCTCGATCACAGGACGTACCTCTAGCTGTTCTTTTATTAAATAATTTTCACTAGAAGTACTAAGTGTTCATGACCACAAGTTAATACATTGGCTAATATAAATAAAAAAGTTCCATCTGAAGAAAAAAAAGTTAAAAAAAAAAAAGACTTACTGGATTTTGGAGATTGGCGGGAAGACCAAAACCTGTAAGTAGTAGTTTAGAGATTATAAAATTTAGTTTATAATATCCTACATCTACTATCGTCTCAAATAGGTCCAAGTAAATGAGTCATACCAAATACTTAGGCTATTGGAGCCATCAAAGTGAATTTAGAACACTTTGGAAATATTGGAAAAGAATTTGTATTCAAATTATTTATAAATACAAAAAAACCAATATGTTATCTCATTTGATCTTGATATTTTAGACTGACCGGAGGCCGTATTTCTACATAGCCCCCCAGTAGCTTTTAGGACTACGGACGTACGTGAAGAGTACGATCTAGTTCATAAAAGCGAAAACCAAAGTAAAACGGTTTCGGTCATGGCTTATCGAGTAAGTAATGTGCCTATATGTACGAGTTCAAGACTCATGTTGTACTCTATGTCGTTAGTATTTGGTCCATTAACCATTTCCGATGTTAGGCGCCTTACGTTTATTATTTGGTAAGGTAATAGCCAAAGGCTGTTCTTCATTAGTAAGTAAGTTCGAAGAATTTTCTGCACTGTTGGTAATCAAATCAGAAAGTTTAGTCACGTATAGGAAGTAGGTGGCAAATAGGGAATTTCAGATCCATCAGGGTTTGTAGTCACCTGAGGAAACCCCTTTCGTTTATCTCGTGTGTTCTTATGTAAACGCTTATTCCATTTCTTATTAAAGATACGAAGGAAGTCGCGAGATTCACGAAATGCATCGGAGAATTTAGCCAAGCTACTGTCCCATCCATGAAACGGGTCTTGTAGTAAGTGTAACCGTCTTCGGATGTTTTGTCAATTATATCTTTGACTTGTGACTCCATAACTGGTACATCAGAATCAAATGAGCGAGCGAATGAGAGTTCGGAGGTAGGGATACGGTGAGTGCCTAGATTGGTTGCGCTAGTACCATCAATGTTATTCACTTCGTAAGTATCACTCTTCTCATCATGGTAGGAAATAACAAAAGGTCCGATTGTCTTAGAAGAGAGTTCGGTAACGTTGGCGTTTCGATTTATAATGTTAACATAATCGCCAACTTTGAACTGAACAATGTTCTTAGTGTTATTCCATCGGTCATACGCTGTTAAGTAGGACACGATTCTTGTGCTCGAGTAAACAGGGTAAACAACGTTCTGCATATGCTCGTGCTTATGTGGGACTTTCAAACGTTGCTTAAAGTCGCGGGGTAAGTGTGTCTCGTGGGAGGCGCAGTTCATATATTTATGAGTCTGGACCCAATTCAATATAGCGGCCAAAGACGTCAAGTGAGTGCAGTGGTGTTCTTCTTTGAGGATTCATGCAGTTAGGTTTGAGTCTGAACCCATTTCAAATGATAAGGCCACCTTATCCTCAACGTCGTCTAATGCGGTGATACGCATATAAGTGCCCTCTCTATGACGTGTCTCATTATGCATAGTACCTGCGTTTGAGTCATTGTAAGGAACACCACGCCTATGGGTCACTGCCTGCGGACAGTTTTAAGTGCCTAGCATTACGTTGTGTACAAAACTCACTACCATGATCAGAACATAGTACTCGCCTCTTGGAAGTCATTAAATATCCTCGATCACACTTTTAGGGGTACCAACCGTACCTCTGGCTGTTCTTTATTAAAGCAAGTTCAGCTAGAAGTACTACACATAAGACCAGATACATGCCCTAATTTGTATAAGTAGACATAATAGCGTAAGTCACGTTAATACATTAGCTGATATAAATAAAGTTCCATCTGAAGAAAATTAAAAATAAAAAAAAGACAGTATTATTGGATTGTGGAGATCTGGGAGGACCAAAATCTGTAAGTAGTAGTTCTGGTAAGATTATGAAATTTAGTTTATAATGCACGAGGCCTACTTCAGTATCAAATAAGTATCTCAAGCTAGATGAGTCATATGTAAATTTTCGAACTACTTTCAGAGCATCATCTTCAGTGAATTTAGCAACACTACGCTGGAAATATTGGAACCAGCAGCTTTGTTTAAATTGCTTCAATACAAAGGAAACCTGAGTCTGGTCTCAATTGATCTTGATATGTTCAGACTGACTGATGCCGTATCTTCTCTGGACTGACTTTGCATTCTTGTTGGGACATTGTGTTGTACGAGTCTTGAGCTTTCTGGCTGTTCATAGACACCACTAGCCATCATACATGTCAACTCACATCAAGTTGTTAATGCCATTTGTAGAAATACGGCCTCCGGTCGGTCTAAAATATCAAGATCAATTGAGATAATACATTGGTTTTTTATTTGTATTTTAAATAATTTAGTACAAGCTCTTTTTTCCAATATTTCCAAAGTGTTCTAAATTCACTTTGATGGCTCCAATAGCCTGAGTATTTGGTATGACTCATCTACTTGGACCTATTTGAGACATTAGTAGATGTAGGATATTATAAACTAAATTTTATAATCTCGAACTACTACTTATTGATTTTGGTCCTCCGCCAATCTCAAAATCAATAAGTCTTTTTCTTTTTTTTAACTTTTCTTCAGATGGAACTTTATTTATATCAGCTAATGTATTAACGTGACTTACGTTATTATGTCTATTTACAAATTAGGCAAGTGGTCATGAACATTTAGTACTTCTAGTGAAAATTATTCAATAAAGAACAGCTAGAGGTACGCCCTGTGTGATCGAGGATATTTAGGCTCTTAACAAGAGGCAGTCCGATCATTCTTACACAAGCTACCACTGCTAAATCCTAACTGACTAAATTGTATTTTAGTTTAATATAGTTTGAAACCTAGTAATTTCCATCGAAGTTTACATATTTTTCAGTTATATAGTAGTTACAGTAGTGTACTGCTTCTAGACTGTCTGACATCAATTTACTATCCAGCAATTACTATGGCTAAGGGTACTTCTAAAGGCAAGGGAGCCGCTAGCTCTAAGCCTGCTAAGCCTGCCGAGGTTCCTGAGGTCCCTGTGGAAACACCTAGCCTGTCTGGAGTTGAGCCTGCCGAGGATACTGTTGGGGAAGCAAATTCTGAGGTTGGTACAGAGGATTATTCTGAGGATGACTCGTCGGATCCTAAAGCCTTGGAAGAAGAGGTATCTACTACCGCGGAAAGGCTCGCCAGCGTCCGTGTATCACCTAGGAGTGAAGCTCAGGACCCCAGCTTGCCCCCCCCTGACCACGTGCCGTCAAATATTGGGGATAAACGTCGAAAGGCTGGAAAATTCGTGGATACGAATGTCGGGGGGCATTATAACTCCACATCTAAAGGACACTCCAGCACAAATCCGGCGTGAAAAGGAAGTATTGGACCTGTCCGAAAATTTCGGTTTCGCCATCGATGGAGAAGCCATTCCATTCAGCTCAAATCTTGGGGCCGAAGCTGAGGACGCCATAACTCGACAACGAGTGGCTGGATCCTCTCAATCTCGACGCCAATTGAACCGCACTGAAGCGCTCTTGAAGGAGCTAGCGGCAGCAGTTGTGGACCCCTCTATCGTGTCCCACTTGGCTGATATTCTTCCTATACCGAAGAAGAAAAAAATTCGGGCCGGGTTTCGAACCCGAGACCTACTGGTTTACCAGCCAGTATGTTTACCACTAAGCCAGTTACCACTGGCGAGAGAGATAATATTTCAAAATTTAATCTCTATAGCTCTGATGCTACCATCGACCATCCTCTTGACAAACCTAACCCTGTCAGAGGATATGATCGTATGGAACTCGATGAGGCTTACCATCCTCGTAATATCGACCCTCATTTGCCAACTAACCCTGGTAATCACGATTTTGGCAATCGCTACACCAGTACCTCGTTAGAGAGTTCCCGCTCTAATCCTGAGGATGAGGAAGTGAGAACCAGACATACTCGTCTCAGGCTATTACGCTCTGGTATGCAAGTCCTTGAGGACCGTCTATTGAATGACTCTGACCTTGACGATAGGAAAGCGGATAACATTCGCTATCTAATCGATAACAAGAGAAAGGAAATAGACACCATCTTGGCACTAGCAGCCCGTAGCACTGAGCATGAGCCTCGTGAACACTTAGAACCAAGCTTTATAAAGCAGCTAGGTAACGCGCAGGCTGAGGTCGATTTCTCTACTAATGAGAGTACAGTGGAGACACTGAAGGCCTTCGACCAACTTAAGGAGTCTGCCAGCCTTAGGGATAAGCAGATGATGAATGCCTTTATTCATTTCTGTGAGCCAGGTGAATGGCGAACTATCTTGAAGGCTCATGAGCCCAACTGGAAAGCCCTACCCTGGCACCAGTTGCGTGATAATATACTTAACACCTTTTTTGAAGATGCACGTGACCGTGAACTTCTAGAGTCTCGCAAGTTCTTTGCGAACGATACCACTATTCGAGGTGCTCTAGCTCATATGACACATATGAATACTCGGATGGGTGGTCGTACCTATACTGGCGAATATTTATTAATTTGTCAGATGATGGAGACTCTGGGAGCTAACCTCTTTAAGAAAGTCAATGATGACATCATCGCCTATGGTGATTTGCGATCTATGCCTTGGTCTGTCTTTGAGAAGATAGTACACAAGCATACCAATTCCTCTACTAGAGTACTTAGTACCACGAGCTACACCCAGCCCACTAAGCGAAACGCAGTGAGAGACTAATACTGCGCGTAGTACTAAGAAACCTCGCACTACTACTGGAGGGGGGGTACTGGCTCTACTTCTACCGAACCGAAGGTGATAAGAAGGTGAGAGCGCCTTGCAAGAAGTGTGGTTACAACCTCACAAAACGTAATGGCAAGTGGAATGGTAGACACGACCCTGTTAAGTGTGCACCAGGCAAGCCAGATTTTGGACACTATATGAAAGAGTGTGCTACTTGCAAGGGTACTAACGGTTGGCACAAAGAGGATTGCAAGGACTTACCAGACGTCCAAGTTAAGCACTGACAGTACCATATGTGCGCACTAGAGCAAGATTATGAGAAAATGTTCAATAAAATCTATACCAAAGGAGATGAACGTATCTTTCAAACAGTTTTCGTAAATGGAGAAAAAAGTTATGGCACTATTTGATCCAGGGGCTGAAGTCTCTGCTATCTCATGCCGAGTAGCCTACGCTACAGATATGGCTGTCCATAACAGAAACAACTGATTTAATCTTGGGAAATGGCAAAGTTACTACTTGCGAACAAGCCATTGACTATGCACACATAATGCTGTCAGATAGAAGAGAAGTGAAGACTCACCTAATCGTTACTGACATGTCTCAGAAATACGATTTAATTATAGGTATGACTGATCTTCTCAGTTTAGGTATAACACTCACTGGTCTGCCTAATGGGCTAGACCCGAATAAAGATCAGTCAGATGATAATATGTTAAAGATACCTAAACCTCCGGAAGGTGAAGCAAAGGATATGATTCCGCACTTCACCGATATAATTATGGACTTAATTATACAAAACAGGAAGATTGCAATAACTGACTGGTGTATGTTTAAGTTCTCTAATGGGTACGTTAGACTTGACTTAACAAACGTCGACTTCTCTAAGTTAAAGTGTCCTTCACATAACTACGTGAGTTGGAGACACAAAGACGTTGTCAAAACCCAAATCGAAGATTGGTTAAAACAGGGTCTAGTGAAATCAATTATGATGCAACCCCAGTTAACTTAGCTCTCTTAGCGGTCGATCAATATAAATCTGATGGAACGTTTAGTAAAACAAGAGTAGTACTAGACCTGTCGCCAATCAACAAACTAATTCCGCAACATAGTTTTCCCTTACCTAAGATAAGCGAGATACTACGCAAAATGGAGGTGCGACTATCTTTTCCAAGATAGACTTAAAAGCTGCATTCCATCAACTACAGATATATGAGCCTCATAGGAAATACTTTTCCTTTACTTGGCAAGGTAAGAAGTACCAGTTTAAAGGTGCACCTGAAGGCTTACACATGTTACCTTCTTTCTTCCAACAAGTTATGATGGAACTATTTGCGGACCTGTCGTATAACGTATCAGTCTATTTAGATGATATAGTTATCTTTACAAAGACAGCACATGAACATGCTAAACTCGTTAAAGAAGTCTTAAAGCGACTTAATCATGCTAAACTTAAGATTAACGAAGACAAGTGTTCTTTTGCTAAAGATACTATACACTTACTTGGCTACAAAGTATCTGCAGCAGGGGTAGAAATTGATCCTGGCAAGAAACAGTTTCTGTTGGATTTATCAACACCAATTACTGGAAGAGATGTGAACTCTGTGTGTGGGTTTGTTAACTTCTTCTCGGATTCGGTACCGCATCTTTCTCATTACTTAAAGCCTTTCAGTCACCTACGGCTGCACAAAGGACCTTTGGGAAAGCTTTGGACTAAAGAATGTGATGATGCATTTAAACTAGTCAAAAGTAAAGTAATGGACGCACCCATCATGCAGTACCCTGTGGATGGTGTCCCATTCAAGTAGCAACCGACGCTTCAGATCGAGCGGTAGGTGGAGTGCTTTACCAAACGATAAATGGTAAACCGCGCTACATACAATTCTTTAGCAAGAGTTATAATAAGAGTCAACGGAATTACCCTACCGTTAAACAAGAGCTCCTTGCTATAGTTACTGCGCTAAGACAGTTTAAAGACTACCTTTATGGAAGTTACTTTACTGTCGCCTGTGATCAAAGTCTTTAACATACTTAAAAGATATGAACCCTGATTCACAGTTGGTGAGCCGCTGGCATGACATTATTGCCAAGTTCGCTTTTAATATAACACACATTCCAGGAATACATAACCATCTTCCTGACATGCTCTCTCGACTTGTGCCCGACTACCAGAAAACAGTCAAAGAGTTATTAGCAACCGATTGGATGCTAAATAAGAAATGGTTTAACCTCGCTCAATCACGATGGGGTCCATTTACTGTTGATATGTTTGCCGCAGAACATAACAAACAGGTTTCTGAATATAGGTCGTTGACTCATCCTAAAGGTGATGCATTTCAGCTTGACTTATCAAAGCATAATGCGTGGGCTAACCCACCTTGTCAACTTATCGCACAGTTGTTAAATTATGTTAATATTACTAAATCTACCATTACGCTGTGTTGTCCCTTACGTAACTCCGACCCATGGATACGTGATTTAATTAATATGATTCAAGACGAACCTATTTATGTCGACCGTGAAACCGACACGTTCTTGTATCAGGGATCCTATTCTATTAAGAAGACGCCTTGGAAACACACCATTGTTTGTCGCATCGGTCCTGCAGGTACCACTAAGTGGAAACCCTCAACCGAATTCTTAGCTAAACTAGAGGAGTCTAAAGAGTTTGAACAAAAGCTCAAGACTCGTACAACACATGCACCCAACAAGATTGCAGTCGAGGTAATGCCGATTGAAACGGCATTAGATCGTAAAAACATGGAACTAGCTAAGGCCATGGATCAAAGACTCAAAACTCTAAGAGAACCTGAAGCTCGCACTCAACTACTTAAAGCGCTGCTTAAAGAACAGCCAGGAGTGGCAGAAACAACTGAAGAAGATACTTCAACAATCCAATGTTGTCAATTATGTATCTCAGGACTCTACCCCTCCTGATACTGAGGTTGCCCTTTCCAACAGGACTATGGTTCATCCAGCCAGCGTTACGCAGAATCTGACTGACTTAGAGGAGCTCGAAAGTAGAGTTAAAATTATACATAATTTAACGCATCGAGCATATGAGCATACTTATAAAATGGCTATTCGTGCAGGGCTTGATCACCCGGCGCTGAAAGAAACCATACGTGAAGTATACCGACGCTGTACTGATTGTGAAAAGAACCAGATCAAGCGATACGGTTGGGCACCCCTAAAAAGTGTGACAGAAGACCAACCGATGCGCCGAGTCATGTAGTCGATTTGGTTAAACTCCGCGATCAAGCATACTGGCGATGTATATATCTGTCATTTCTTATGTGTGGCTTCGGGCTATAACTTGCTTTATGCAATACCGAACAAACGTCCACAAACAGTGGCAGAATTATGCTATCACGTCTTTAATGACTTCGGTTTCCCCGAGTACTATGTTCTGATAACGGTAGTGAGTTTTGTACCGACGTAATGGAGGCACTTATACTCGTATCAGGCATGACCCATAGGCGTGGTGTTCCTTACAAACCTCAAACGCAGGGTGCAAATGAGACACGTCATAGAGAACTTAAGAAACTCTTGCGTACCGCACTAGACGACGTTGAGGATATGTGGCCTTATCATTTGAAATGGGTTCAGACTCAAATGAATAACTGCATGAATCCTCAAACTGGAACACTCCGTTTCACTATTTCTTTGGCCGCTATAGTGAATTACAAGCAACGTTTGATAAAACTGCGCCCGAAACACGCTACCCCGTGGCTTCAAAGATCGAGCATATGCAGAACGTTGTTTACCCCTGTTTACTCGAGCACAAGAATCGCGTCCTACTTAAAGCGTATGACCGATGGAATAACACTAAGAACATTGTTCAGTTCAAAGTCGGCGATTACGTTAACATTATAAATCGAAACGCCAACGTTACCGAACTCTCTTCTAAGACGATAGGACCTTTTGTTATTTCCTACCATGATGAGAAGAGTGATACTTACGAAGTGAATAACATTGATGGTACTAGCGCAACCAATCTAGGCACTCACCGTATCCCTACCTCCGAACTCTCATTCGCTCGCTCATTTGATTCTGATGTACCAGTTATGGAGTCACAAGTCAAAGATATAATTGACAAAACATCCGAAGACGGTTACACTTACTACAAGACCCGTTTCATGGATGGGACAGTAGCTTGGCTAACCTCCGATGCATTTCGTGAATCTCGCGACTTTCTTCGTATCTTTAATAAGAAATGGAATAAGCGTTTACATAAGAACACACGAGATAAACGAAAGGGTTTCCTCAGGTGACTACAAACCCTGACGGATCTGAAATTCCCTATTTGCCACCTACTTCCTACGTGACTAAACTTTCTGATCTGCTTACCAACAGTGCAGAAAATTGTTCAAACTTACTTACTAATGAAGAACAGCCTTTGGCTAATACCTTACCAAATAATAAACGTAAGGCGCCTACATCGGAAATGGTTACTGGACCAAATACTAAACGACATAGAGTACAACATGAGTCTTGAACTCGTACATATAGGCACATACTTACTCGATAAGTCATGACCGAAACCGTTTTTTACTTTGGTTTTCGCTTTACCAACTAGATCGTATCTTAACGTACGTTCGTAGTTCTAAAAGCTACTGGGGGCTATGTAGAAATACGGCCTCCGGTCAGTCTAAAATATCAAGATCAATTGAGATAATACATTGGTTTTTTTTATTTGTATTTTTAAATAATTAGTACAAGCTCTTTTTCCAATATTTCCAAAGTGTTCTAAATTCACTTTGATGGCTCCAATAGCCTGAGTATTTGGTATGACTCATCTACTTGGACCTATTTGAGACATTAGTAGATGTAGGATATTATAAACTAAATTTTATAATCTCGAACTACTACTTATTGATTTTGGTCCTCCGCCAATCTCAAAATCCAATAAGTCTTTTTTTCTTTTTTTAACTTTTCTTCAGATGGAACTTTATTTATATCAGCTAATGTATTAACGTGACTTACGTTATTATGTCTATTTACAAATTAGGCAAGTGGTCATGAACATTTAGTACTTCTAGTGAAAATTATTCAATAAAGAACAGCTAGAGGTACGCCCTGTGTGATCGAGGATATTTAGGCTCTTAACAAGAGGCGGTCCCGATCATTCTTACACAAGCTACCACTGCTAAATCTAACTGACTAAATAGTATTTTAGTTTAATATAGTTTGAAACCTAGTAATTTCCATCGAAGTTTACAACCCTGCGTTGGAGGTTTATAAGGAACACCGCCTTCCCCATGTTTATTTTTCACGATGGACCTTTGATTCAAATTTTCGTCTCCGAACGTAAATCTCGGTGACCAGTAGGTCACCAGTGTAGAACTGAATACCACTTTCAAAAACCCACAGACCCCACCAGAACGTTGACTTGAAATTTGGATTTCCAATCAAAAATAAAAACACAGTAGGGAGTCTGGGGACTACTCCCACAAGCCCTACAGTCCCACATCCGCGAAAAAATGTCGGGCCAGGCTGGGGCCGAATCCCAAGTGAGACGTTCGTCCCCAACGGCCTTCTTTGCAGATGACCAATGGAAATTGGTATGCAAAATCGATCACAAACTCTCTGTCCAGGTCAGTACTCTACAGGCCAATCTCAATCAAATTTTGGGACCGGCTCTAACAACCCCGAACAATGATAGGCCCATCTCCAAGGAGCCTTTGACTGATGACCAATGTAAATCAACCATACACCAAATGCTCACTAACCTCTGTGCAAAAACAACCAACCTTAATCCAAACTCTGGGACCTAAAATCCCAAACCCCTGTGCACCTATAGATGAAGACACACCCGACACTTTCCTGGATTTGGCTCCACAAGCCCGCCTGCTCCGCCTGCAAAAGACCGCGGTCACAGGCGCCCAATAGCAGCAGTGAGCCTCCCAGCTACCGCTCAAAAGTGGACAAACCTACAAAACCGAGCCCCAAAAAAAACGCCCGACCCTACCAGCTTCTCAGTCCCAACTGCAGCCGCCAGTACCCAAACACCTTTTGACGAAAGTGGTGAGCCGCCCGATGCCGGACAAAACTCTTCATGAAATGGATGACATAACTCCGGTATGGCTCTTCTTCCGAGCAATTTTCCTAACCACCCCCCATCCCAATCAGTATTTGAAAAATACGGGCATGCCCAACCAGTCCTCAATTGCCACCACTTTCTCTGGTATCATCCGTCCAAATCGGTATCTCAGCCAAATCGCCGCGGAAGCTCCACCAGTTTCATCCGCCTTTGTGTTCCTAGCGACGCTGTCGCCCAGGTAAAACGACATGCAGCACTTACATGGAAATGGCAGCTTGATGAAAACATCGACCCCGCTCCCAACAACATCCCGACGCTACGAAAGCAGCTTTAATCCATTATTTTCCGCACCAAGCGGAGGCCCGCTGCACACATGAACGAGCGCCAAAACTCTTGGCCGCAGCATGGATGCACTACTGATCCCACTTGTCAATTCCACTAACGCAGACATCCTCCAATCTACCGCGGATCGTCTCCAGAAGTCTTACCAAGCAAAGCAGACAGGCACGATGATATAGAGAAATGGCTGACATCGTTAAAGAAGAGAGCCCAGTAGTATTGACCGATGATGAACAATGTGAGGACCAATGAGGATGACGCTCTTCAACCCACAAGGACTCCAACATGGACAACGCAGCACATACAGATAAGTGTTTGAACCTTATATCGATTTTAAGTCAGGTTGATGTTATGTGTATGGTTGAAACCTGGCATAACACCACATTTCTTAATCATATACGCTCGAACACAACACGCTATCATATACTACAACACACCACACGGCATAATATCTTACTCCTTCACACTGTGGTATTGGTATCTTTCCAAATACCACCCATCGAATTTTCAACTTATGGCATACCTCTTTCACCGTACGCGGTGTTCTTTTTTGTGTGCTATGGCGTTCATATGGCCGTGTTCTACTTTCCACTCATACCGCACTTTAACTGAAGAAGACGTCAGGTGGATATAAGGATCCTCCCGAGATTGGCGGTTTCCAACCAGATGTCAGCGTGGGAGACTTCAACTTCTGAAGCCCGGAAGTAGCGGCCAACGCATCTACAAACCACGGACTATGTATGAAAACGATTGAGATACTCTGCGTAATACGTGGCATCTTGGACCTTCAGCCTCTATACTGGCGGCTCAATCTGGGTACAGAACATGCGTGTCGTCGACCTACCACCCCCGCCTCTCAAAACTTATAAGCTGACGGACTACGGTATATCAGGGTGACCACACCTTGGACTCCGATCTCCAGATACTTCCTCACGCAGTCAAATCCATCGGCCCCAACAAATGTCAGCAATGCCGCCGCCTCCGGTTCAACGCCTCTCCTCCCATGGATATAACCGATAGCGCCGCATCGACTGTATCACTTACGCAACAAATCCCGCACGCGCGACTATTCCAAGCCGAAATCCGGGCGCATCAGAACTTACTTACATCAATATCTCACTTTACATGGACCAGTTGTGAAGTACTGTTTCCTACGGACTTTCGACCGCCATCTGGCGCTATGCTACCAACCCACAAATCTTTGGAGGGTTCTGCATGACTTAAACAGTATTCCTGGGTTCAAATGATTGTTAAAACCACTCGTTCCGCCCTCCACGTCTGACTGCCCAAAGTAATGCTCACAAATGTTCAAAGAGGATTGCGTACCAACGACGTCTTCCTGCGCCAACCCTATACTGGGTACCGATGATACAGGCGCTACCTCGCTGGGCTACTTAAATTTATTCAACTTCTACAAGCTCGTACGTGGTTCCACTCGGATACCGAATTCCCTTCCTGATGTCACTTCCACCATACGCCCCAGACGATGTAATGGAGGCAATACTACGCCACTCGTCTGAACAACACTGACGCGCCGCGCTAGTATTCCACAATACCTTAAATCTAC
>LUCW03001641.1:0-17500 GCA_001586965.3 Sphaeroforma sirkka
AGATCAATTGAGATAATACATTGGTTTTATTTGTATTTTAAATAATTTAGTACAAGCTCTTTTTCCAATATTTCCAAAGTGTTCTAAATTCACTTTGATGGCTCCAATAGCCTGAGTATTTGGTATGACTCATCTACTTGGACCTATTTGAGACATTAGTAGATGTAGGATATTATAAACTAAATTTTATAATCTCCGAACTACTACTTATAGATTTTGGTCCTCCCGCCAATCTCAAAATCCAATAAGTCTTTTTTTTCTTTTTTTAACTTTTCTTCAGATGGAACTTTTATTTATATCAGCTAATGTATTAACGTGACTTACGTTATTATGTCTATTTACAAATTAGGCAAGTGGTCATGAACACTTAGTACTTCTAGTGAAAATTATTCAATAAAAGAACAGCTAGAGGTACGCCCTGTGTGATCGAGGATATTTAGGCTCTTAACAAGGGAGGCGGTCCCGATCATTCTTACACAAGCTACCACTGCTAATCCTAACTGACTAAATTGTATTTTAGTTTAATATAGTTTGAAACCTAGTAATTTCCATCGAAGTTTACATATTTTTCAGTTATATAGTAGTTACAGTAGTGTACTGCTTCTAGACTGTCTGACATCAATTTACTATCCAGCAAATACTATGGCTAAGGGTACTTCTAAAGGCAAGGGAGCCGCTAGCTCTAAGCCTGCTAAGCCTGCCGAGGTTCCTGAGGTCCCTGTGGAAACACCTAGCCTGTCTGGAGTTGAGCCTGCCGAGGATACTGTTGGGGAAGCAAATTCTGAGGTTGGTACAGAGGATTATTCTGAGGATGACTCGTCGGATCCTAAAGCCTTGGAAGAAGAGGTATCTACTACCGCGGAAAGGCTCGCCAGCGTCCGTGTATCACCTAGGAGTGAAGCTCAGGACCCCAGCTTGCCCCCCCCTGACCACGTGCCGTCAAATATTGGGGATAAACGTCGAAAGGCTGGAAAATTCGTGGATACGAATGTCGGGGGGCATTATAACTCCACATCTAAAGGACACTCCAGCACAAATCCGGCGTGAAAGGAAGTATTGGACCTGTCCGAAAATTTCGGTTTCGCCATCGATGGAGAAGCCATTCCATTCAGCTCAAATCTTGGGGCCGAAGCTGAGGACGCCATAACTCGACAACGAGTGGTTGGATCCTCTCAATCTCGACGCCAATTGAACCGCACTGAAGCGCTCTTGAAGGAGCTAGCGGCAGCAGCAGTTGTGGACCCCTCTATCGTGTCCCACTTGGCTGATATTCTTCCTATACCGAAGAAGAAAAAAATTCGGGCCGGGTTTCGAACCCGAGACCTACTGGTTTACCAGCCAGTATGTTTACCACTAAGCCAGTTACCACTGGCGAGAGAGATAATATTTCAAAATTTAATCTCTATAGCTCTGATGCTACCATCGACCATCCTCTTGACAAACCTAACCCTGTCAGAGGATATGATCGTATGGAACTCGATGAGGCTTACCATCCTCGTAATATCGACCCTCATTTGCCAACTAACCCTGGTAATCACGATTTTGGCAATCGCTACACCAGTACCTCGTTAGAGAGTTCCCGCTCTAATCCTGAGGATGAGGAAGTGAGAACCAGACATACTCGTCTCAGGCTATTACGCTCTGGTATGCAAGTCCTTGAGGACCGTCTATTGAATGACTCTGACCTTGACGATAGGAAAGCGGATAACATTCGCTATCTAATCGATAACAAGAGAAAGGAAATAGACACCATCTTGGCACTAGCAGCCCGTAGCACTGAGCATGAGCCTCGTGAACACTTAGAACCAAGCTTTATAAAGCAGCTAGGTAACGCGCAGGCTGAGGTCGATTTCTCTACTAATGAGAGTACAGTGGAGACACTGAAGGCCTTCGACCAACTTAAGGAGTCTGCCAGCCTTAGGGATAAGCAGATGATGAATGCCTTTATTCATTTCTGTGAGCCAGGTGAATGGCGAACTATCTTGAAGGCTCATGAGCCCAACTGGAAAGCCCTACCCTGGCACCAGTTGCGTGATAATATACTTAACACCTTTTTTTGAAGATGCACGTGACCGTGAACTTCTAGAGTCTCGCAAGTTCTTTGCGAACGATACCACTATTCGAGGTGCTCTAGCTCATATGACACATATGAATACTCGGATGGGTGGTCGTACCTATACTGGCGAATATTTATTAATTTGTCAGATGATGGAGACTCTGGGAGCTAACCTCTTTAAGAAAGTCAATGATGACATCATCGCCTATGGTGATTTGCGATCTATGCCTTGGTCTGTCTTTGAGAAGATAGTACACAAGCATACCAATTCCTCTACTAGAGTACTTAGTACCACGAGCTACACCCAGCCCACTAAGCGAAACGCAGTAGAGACTAATACTGCGCGTAGTACTAAGAAACCTCGCACTACTACTGGAGGGTACTGGCTCTACTTCTACCGAACCGAAAGGTGATAAGAAGGTGAGAGCGCCTTGCAAGAAGTGTGGTTACAACCTCACAAAACGTAATGGCAAGTGGAATGGTAGACACGACCCTGTTAAGTGTGCACCAGGCAAGCCAGATTTTGGACACTATATGAAAGAGTGTGCTACTTGCAAGGGTACTAACGGTTGGCACAAAGAGGATTGCAAGGACTTACCAGACGTCCAAGTTAAGCACTGACAGTACCATATGTGCGCACTAGAGCAAGATTATGAGAAAATGTTCAATAAAATCTATACCAAAGGAGATGAACGTATCTTTCAAACAGTTTTCGTAAATGGAGAGAAAAAGTTATGGCACTATTTGATCCAGGGGCTGAAGTCTCTGCTATCTCATGCCGAGTAGCCTACGCTACAGATATGGCTGTCCATAACGAAACAACTGATTTAATCTTGGGAAATGGCAAAGTTACTACTTGCGAACAAGCCTTGACTATGCACACATAATGCTGTCAGATAGAAGAGAAGTGAAGACTCACCTAATCGTTACTGACATGTCTCAGAAATACGATTTAATTATAGGTATGACTGATCTTCTCAGTTTAGGTATAACACTCACTGGTCTGCCTAATGGGCTAGACCCGAATAAAGATCAGTCAGATGATAATATGTTAAAGATACCTAAACCTCCGGAAGGTGAAGCAAAGGATATGATTCCGCACTTCACCGATATAATTATGGACTTAATTATACAAAACAGGAAGATTGCAATAACTGACTGGTGTATGTTTAAGTTCTCTAATGGGTACGTTAGACTTGACTTAACAAACGTCGACTTCTCTAAGTTAAAGTGTCCTTCACATAACTACGTGAGTTGGAGACACAAAGACGTTGTCAAAACCCAAATCGAAGATTGGTTAAAACAGGGTCTAATTGAAATCAATTATGATGCAACCCCAGTTAACTTAGCTCTCTTAGCGGTCGATCAATATAAATCTGATGGAACGTTTAGTAAAACAAAAGTAGTACTAGACCTGTCGCCAATCAACAAACTAATTCCGCAACATAGTTTTCCCTTACCTAAGATAAGCGAGATACTACGCAAAATGGAGGTGCGACTATCTTTTCCAAGATAGACTTAAAAGCTGCATTCCATCAACTACAGATATATGAGCCTCATAGGAAATACTTTTCCTTTACTTGGCAAGGTAAAAGTACCAGTTTAAAGGTGCACCTGAAGGCTTACACATGTTACCTTCTTTCTTCCAACAAGTTATGATGGAACTATTTGCGGACCTGTCGTATAACGTATCAGTCTATTTAGATGATATAGTTATCTTTACAAAGACAGCACATGAACATGCTAAACTCGTTAAAGAAGTCTTAAAGCGACTTAATCATGCTAAACTTAAGATTAACGAAGACAAGTGTTCTTTTGCTAAAGATACTATACACTTACTTGGCTACAAAGTATCTGCAGCAGGGGTAGAAATTGATCCTGGCAAGAAACAGTTTCTGTTGGATTTATCAACACCAATTACTGGAAGAGATGTGAACTCTGTGTGTGGGTTTGTTAACTTCTTCTCGGATTCGGTACCGCATCTTTCTCATTACTTAAAGCCTTTCAGTCACCTACGGCTGCACAAAGGACCTTTGGGAAAGCTTTGGACTAAAGAATGTGATGATGCATTTAAACTAGTCAAAAGTAAAGTAATGGACGCACCCATCATGCAGTACCCTGTGGATGGTGTCCCATTCCAAGTAGCAACCGACGCTTCAGATCGAGCGGTAGGTGGAGTGCTTTTACCAAACGATAAATGGTAAACCGCGCTACATACAATTCTTTAGCAAGAGTTATAATAAGAGTCAACGGAATTACCCTACCGTTAAACAAGAGCTCCTTGCTATAGTTACTGCGCTAAGACAGTTTAAAGACTACCTTTATGGAAGTTACTTTACTGTCGCCTGTGATCAAAAGTCTTTAACATACTTAAAAGATATGAACCCTGATTCACAGTTGGTGAGCCGCTGGCATGACATTATTGCCAAGTTCGCTTTTAATATAACACACATTCCAGGAATACATAACCATCTTCCTGACATGCTCTCTCGACTTGTGCCCGACTACCAGAAAACAGTCAAAGAGTTATTAGCAACCGATTGGATGCTAAATAAGAAATGGTTTAACCTCGCTCAATCACGATGGGGTCCATTTACTGTTGATATGTTTGCCGCAGAACATAACAAACAGGTTTCTGAATATAGGTCGTTGACTCATCCTAAAGGTGATGCATTTCAGCTTGACTTATCAAAGCATAATGCGTGGGCTAACCCACCTTGTCAACTTATCGCACAGTTGTTAAATTATGTTAATATTACTAAATCTACCATTACGCTGTGTTGTCCCTTACGTAACTCCGACCCATGGATACGTGATTTAATTAATATGATTCAAGACGAACCTATTTATGTCGACCGTGAAACCGACACGTTCTTGTATCAGGGATCCTATTCTATTAAGAAGACGCCTTGGAAACACACCATTGTTTGTCGCATCGGTCCTGCAGGTACCACTAAGTGGAAACCCTCAACCGAATTCTTAGCTAAACTAGAGGAGTCTAAAGAGTTTGAACAAAAGCTCAAGACTCGTACAACACATGCACCCAACAAGATTGC
This sequence comes from Sphaeroforma sirkka, assembly GCA_001586965.3. NCBI lineage: Eukaryota > Ichthyosporea > Ichthyophonida > Sphaeroforma > Sphaeroforma sirkka. Next base: position 5,113 of record LUCW03001641.1, read on the forward strand.
AGTCGAGGTAATGCCGATTGAAACGGCATTAGATCGTAAAAACATGGAACTAGCTAAGGCCATGGATCAAAGACTCAAAACTCTAAGAGAACCTGAAGCTCGCACTCAACTACTTAAAGCGCTGCTTAAAGAACAGCCAGGAGTGGCGAAACAACTGAAGAAGATACTTCAACAATCCAATGTTGTCAATTATGTATCTCAGGACTCTACCCCTCCTGATACTGAGGTTGCCCTTTCCAACAGGACTATGGTTCATCCAGCCAGCGTTACGCAGAATCTGACTGACTTAGAGGAGCTCGAAAGTAGAGTTAAAATTATACATAATTTAACGCATCGAGCATATGAGCATACTTATAAAATGGCTATTCGTGCAGGGCTTGATCACCCGGCGCTGAAAGAAACCATACGTGAAGTATACCGACGCTGTACTGATTGTGAAAAGAACCAGATCAAGCGATACGGTTGGGCACCCTAAAAAAGTGTGACAGAAGACCAACCGATGCGCCGAGTCATAGTCGATTTGGTTAAACTCCCGCGATCCAAGCATACTGGCGATGTATATATCTGTCATTTCTTATGTGTGGCTTCGGGCTATAACTTGCTTTATGCAATACCGAACAAACGTCCACAAACAGTGGCAGAATTATGCTATCACGTCTTTAATGACTTCGGTTTCCCCGAGTACTATGTTCTGATAACGGTAGTGAGTTTTGTACCGACGTAATGGAGGCACTTATACTCGTATCAGGCATGACCCATAGGCGTGGTGTTCCTTACAAACCTCAAACGCAGGGTGCAAATGAGACACGTCATAGAGAACTTAAGAAACTCTTGCGTACCGCACTAGACGACGTTGAGGATATGTGGCCTTATCATTTGAAATGGGTTCAGACTCAAATGAATAACTGCATGAATCCTCAAACTGGAACACTCTCGTTTCACTATTTCTTTGGCCGCTATAGTGAATTACAAGCAACGTTTGATAAAACTGCGCCCGAGAAACACGCTACCCCGTGGCTTCAAAAGATCGAGCATATGCAGAACGTTGTTTACCCCTGTTTACTCGAGCACAAGAATCGCGTCCTACTTAAAGCGTATGACCGATGGAATAACACTAAGAACATTGTTCAGTTCAAAGTCGGCGATTACGTTAACATTATAAATCGAAACGCCAACGTTACCGAACTCTCTTCTAAGACGATAGGACCTTTTGTTATTTCCTACCATGATGAGAAGAGTGATACTTACGAAGTGAATAACATTGATGGTACTAGCGCAACCAATCTAGGCACTCACCGTATCCCTACCTCCGAACTCTCATTCGCTCGCTCATTTGATTCTGATGTACCAGTTATGGAGTCACAAGTCAAAGATATAATTGACAAAACATCCGAAGACGGTTACACTTACTACAAGACCCGTTTCATGGATGGGACAGTAGCTTGGCTAACCTCCGATGCATTTCGTGAATCTCGCGACTTTCTTCGTATCTTTAATAAGAAATGGAATAAGCGTTTACATAAGAACACACGAGATAAACGAAAAGGGTTTCCTCAGGTGACTACAAACCCTGACGGATCTGAAATTCCCTATTTGCCACCTACTTCCTACGTGACTAAACTTTCTGATCTGCTTACCAACAGTGCAGAAAAGTGTTCAAACTTACTTACTAATGAAGAACAGCCTTTGGCTATTACCTTACCAAATAATAAACGTAAGGCGCCTACATCGGAAATGGTTACTGGACCAAATACTAAACGACATAGAGTACAACATGAGTCTTGAACTCGTACATATAGGCACATACTTACTCGATAAGTCATGACCGAAACCGTTTTTACTTTGGTTTTCGCTTTACCAACTAGATCGTATCTTAACGTACGTTCGTAGTTCTAAAAGCTACTGGGGGCTATGTAGAAATACGGCCTCCGGTCAGTCTAAAATATCAAGATCAATTGAGATAATACATTGGTTTTTATTTGTATTTTAAATAATTAGTACAAGCTCTTTTTCCAATATTTCCAAAGTGTTCTAAATTCACTTTGATGGCTCCAATAGCCTGAGTATTTGGTATGACTCATCTACTTGGACCTATTTGAGACATTAGTAGATGTAGGATATTATAAACTAAATTTTATAATCTCCGAACTACTACTTATTGATTTTGGTCCTCCCGCCAATCTCCAAAATCCAATAAGTCTTTTTCTTTTTTTAACTTTTCTTCAGATGGAACTTTATTTATATCAGCTAATGTATTAACGTGACTTACGTTATTATGTCTATTTACAAATTAGGCAAGTGGTCATGAACACTTAGTACTTCTAGTGAAAATTATTCAATAAAGAACAGCTAGAGGTACGCCCTGTGTGATCGAGGATATTTAGGCTCTTAACAAGAGGCAGTCCCGATCATTCTTACACAAGCTACCACTGCTAAATCCTAACTGACTAAATTGTATTTTAGTTTAATATAGTTTGAAACCTAGTAATTTCCATCGAAGTTTACAATAACAAGAGAAAGGAGGTAGACTCCATCTTGCCACTAGCAGCCAGTAGCACCGAGCGTAAACCTCGTGAATCCTTCGAACCAAGCTTTATAAAGCAGCTAGGTAACGCGAAGGCTGAGGTCGATTTCTCTACTAATGAGAGTACAGTGGAGACACTGAAGGCCTTTGACCAACTTAAGGAGTCTGCCAGCCTTAAGGATAAGTAGATGATGCCTTTGTTCATTTCTGTGAGTCAGAGGAATGGGAAACTATCTTGAAGGCCTATGAGCCCAACTGGAAAGCCTTACCCTGGCGCCAGTTGCGTGAGAATATACTTAACGCCTTCTTTGAAGATGCACGTGACCATGAACTTCTAGAGTCTCGCAAGACCTTTGCGAACGATACTGATATTCGATGCGCTCTAGCGCATATGACACATATGAACACTCGGATGGGCGGTCGTACTCAACCCCGAACAATGATGGGCCCATCTCCAAGAAGCTTTTGACTGATGACCAATGGAAATCAACCATACACCAAATGCTCACTAACCTCTGTGCAAAAGCAACCAACCTTGAATCCGAACTCTGGGACCTTAAAATCCCAAACCTGTGCACCTATAGATGAAGACACGCCCGACACTTTCTGATTTGGCTCCACAAGCCCGCCTGCTCCGCCTGCAAAATGACCGCGGTCACAGGAGCCCAATAGCAGCAGTGAGCCTCCCAGCTACCGCTCAAAAGTGGACAAACCTGCAAAACCGAGCTCTAAAAAGCGCCCGACCCCACCAGCTTCTCAGTCCAACTGCAGCCGCTAGTACCCAAACACCTTTTGACGAAAGTGGTGGGCCGCCCGATGTCGGACAAAACTCTTCATGAAATGGATGATATAACTCCGATATGGCTCTTCTTCCGAGCAAGTCCCCACCCCAATCAGTATTTGAAAAATACTGGCATGCCCAACCAGTCCTCAATCGCCACCACTTTCTCTGGTATCTCCCGTCCAAATCGGTGTCTCAGCCAAATCGCCGCGCAAGCTTCACCAGTTTCATCCGCCTTTGTGTTCCTAGCGACGCTGTCGCCCAGGTGAAACGACATACAGCACTTAAGTGGAAATGACAGCTTGATGAGAACATCGACCCCTGCTCCCAACAACATCCCGACGCTACGAAAGCAGCTTTAATCCAGTATATCCGTACCAAGCGGGAGGCCCGCTGCACACATGAACGAGCGCCAAAAATTCTTGCCCGCAGCATGGATGCACTGCTGAGCCCACTTGTCAACTCCACTAACGCAGACATCCTCCAAGCTACCACGGATCGTCTCCAGAAGTCTTACCAAGCAAAGCATGATACAAACCTCTTCTCACCTAACCCGCGAATCCCGGCAAACGCTAAAGAATCAGCGCGTGCGAAACCCGGACGACTTCATATACCAACGGTCTCCTAGACACAATCGTTCAACACGATGGATAGCAATACGCAGCCTCAGCTTTCCACGACAGACTCTTCGACGACAGGCAATGATATAGACATAGCTGACATCGTTAAAGAAGAGAGCCCAGTAGTATTGACCGATGATGAACAATGTGAGGACCAATGAGGATGACGCTCTTCAACCCACAAGGACTCAACATGGACAACGCAGCACATACAGATAAGTGTTTGAACCTTATATCGATTTTAAGTCAGGTTGATGTTATGTGTATGGTTGAAACCTGGCATAACACCACATTTCTTAATCATATACGCTCGAACACACGCTATCATATACTACAACACACTACACGGCATAATATCTTACACCCTTCACACTGTGGTATTGGTATCTTTTCCAAATACCACCCATCGAATTTTCAACTTATACACTCTTCACCGTACGCGGTGTTCTTTGTGTGCTTTGGCGTTCATATGGCCGTGTTCTACTTTCCACTCATACCACTAACTGAAGAAGACGTCAGGTGATATATGAATCCTCCCGAGATTGGCGGTTTCCAACCAGATGTCATGTGGGGAGACTTCAACTTCAAAGCCCGGAAGTATGGCCACGTATCTACAAACCACGGACTATGTATGAAAACGATTGAGACTACTCTGCGTAATACGTGGCACTTGGACTACCTCTATACTGGCGGCTCAACTGGTACAGAACATGCGTGTCATCGACCTACCACCCCCGCCTCCCTCCAAACTTATAAGCTGACGGACTACGGTATCTGTGGTGACCACACCTTTGGACTCGATCTCCAGATACTTCCCACGAATCAAATCCATCGGCCCCAACAAATGTCAGCAATGCCGCCGCCTCCGGTTCAACGCCTCTCCTCCCATGGATATAACCGATATTGCCATCGACTGTATCACTTACGCAACAAATCCCGCGCGCGACTATTCCAAGCCGAAATCCGGGCGCATCGGAACTTACTACGGTCGTATCTCACTTTACATGGACCAGCGGAAGGGCTGCTACGGATCCTCGACCGCATCTGGCGCTATGCCACCAACCCACAAATCTTTGGAGGGTTCTATTATGACTTAAACAGACCCTGGGTTCAGCGACTGCCAAACCACTCGTTCCGCCCACGTCTGACCGCCCAAAGCAATGCTCAAATGTTCAAAGAGATTGCGTACCAACGACGGTCTCCGCGCCAACCCTGCATACCGGGTACCGATGATACAGGCGCTACCCTCGCTGGCTACTTTGGGGCCCTATTCAACTCTACAAGCCCGTACGTGGTTCCACCGGATACCGAACCCTCTCCTGATGTCACTTCCACCATACGCCCCGACGATGTAATGGAGGCAATACTACGCTATCTGTCTGAACAACACTGACACGCCGCGCTATGTATTCCACAATACCTTAAATCTACACCCAATCGCGGCCTAACGTATCACTACCAGCAAGAATCACCCGCATGCCCCGATACACGCCGATCAACCACTAGATACGTCCTACGTACCAACAAGATTCCCGTTGAATGGAAATCAAAAACACAGCCAGTCTCATCCACGAGTACTGCCGAATCAGAGTACTATCCCGCCTCGGAAGCTGCTAAACACATCCAGTGGTTACGCATCATCCTTGGTGAGCTCGGCTTTCCACAGACAGCTCCTACTGTTCTATTTTGCGACAACAAGTTAACCTTGCATGCGATAGAGTCCACTGGTTCAACGAAACACCTCAAACACGTTGATACCAGAATTTGTTTCATCAAGGAGCTACAGGAAATGGGGCGATCGATGCTGACTATATTAGCACTTCTACTAAGAATACCGCAAGACCCACACACTCAAAATATACCTCGGAAAAGCTCAGCACAATTCCAACAGCTCATTAGAGAAACAATCCAGGGGAGAACATCACCGTGCACAAGGGGATATTAGAGATTGTATTCTCGACTTATTCAGTATATGGATTCCAGGGGAGTGTTAGGACAAACGAATCTACATTCTACAAGTTTCGAATACAAGGGCAGTTCGGTGCCCCGGCTGCCAGCAAGTGTCATACAAAATATGACACCTATTATAAATATGACACTCATTATGATTGAACAGTGATCCCGTCACTTACTCAGGTTATATTTGTACAGCATGAGCTTCGAGATCTCCATCTTTTAGTCAAGCACAAGACATAAACCATTATTAAATCTAAAATTGTATGTGATCCTAATCTGTCGTTCCTAAATTTAAAAATCCTTTAACTCTTCTACAAATTGTATAATTAACTTCTTTACTAACTTACGAGACATATGTGCAGGTTTCAAGAAATTGTCGTCTGATTGATTGTTCTGTGGAACAATGTTAATAGATATATCAGTGATAGTTATACAAAATGATTTTAAACCACCTGTACCTACGGTTAAGTCGTAGTCTGGTGAGGAATTGCAGGCAATTACCTTTGTGCCGAATGACCATTGATCTGATAGTGTAAATTTTTCAAAACAATCACCATGTCTCGATACGTAATCTCTCTCTCGTCAGCTAACTTTAATATAGTAGATTCTGATTTACGAGTCACATCCGTATCTTAAAGACCCATGGTGCTATACATAAAATTTGCAAGCTCGGATACAACAACTCTGTTATTTTATACCCGTGACCAGTACATCAAAAAAGCAACACGCTGGTCTTAAGACGCTTCCTTTTGTCTTAGTGGCCCGATATGTTTGTCACTTATATCCGCTAGTGTCTTGCACAGTCGTTGCACTTTAAAAAAAAAAAGAGCTTACTCTTCATCTTGTCTAGACCGTTACATCTTCTGTCAGGTTCATGTAGGGTCGTCTTTCGATCACAGTCTGCCTTGATGCAGTTCTTGATGAGCTTGTACTTGGGATATGCTGGCAAAGCACCTTGATGTGTATCAGATTGGCACCCACCTTTATTGCCGCCTTGCCTCCTTTGTATTCCCTCCTGCACAACTAGAGTCTCAACAATAAACCGATCCTTTATCTGCGTTGGCGCTAATCTTCTTGTTGGATTGAGAGAAATTTATCACTGGACTAGAACGGTTCGCAAAGGTCTAGTCTGCTCTCAAGTGAAATTCTGATTAAGAGAGGTAGGAAAGTTTTTATGATCCCATATGTGGCTCATTGAATTGGAAACTTGCGTTCCTTGTCTGGATAAGATTGATGCATGTCTGCATACAGTATCTCTTGGTCATCATACATACATACATATATATATATATATATACATATACATATCCATACAAAAATACAATCACACGCACATGGACACATACATAAACATACACACATAAATAAATACATACATACACACACACACACACACACACACATGTATATATATATATATATATATATATATACATATATATATATAAACAAACACAGACACACACCACACACAATAATACACATAACACACACACACACACACACATACATGCATATATATATATAAATATATATATATATATATACATACATACATATATATACATACATACATACATACACATACATACATACATATATATATATATATATATACATATATATATAATATATATATATATATATATATATATATATATATATATATATATATATATATATATATATATATATATATAGATATATATTAGTTTTCTCTGTAAAAAATACAGATATGTAAACCTCGACATAAAATCATACACTCAAGGGCCATGGTTAGTGCACACATGTACAGTAACTGGTACGGGTTGTACTCTACCTTGTGAGGATAGACAAGGATGCATTGTGCATAATGGAGACAAAACTGGCGAATAGCCACCGAATACATAACTTCGATGGCTTCTACAGCGTCCCGGAGAGCAGGTCATTGCTTTCATGAATATATAGTCGGTGAGCAAATATATGTATATACACACGCACACACACACATATATATATATATATATACATATATACATACATATACATATACATATACATATACATATACATATACATATACATATACATATTCATATCCATATTCATTTTCATATACATATACATATACAAATACATCTACATATACATATTCATTCATATTCATATTCATATACATATTCATATTTATATACATGTTCATATACATGTTCATATACATGTTCATATACATGTTAATATACATGTTCATATACATGTTCATATACATGTTCATATACGTGTTTATATACGTGTTCATATACGTGTTCATATACGTGTTCATATACGTATTCATATACATATTAATATACATATTAATATACATATTCATATTCATATACATATTCATATTCATATACATATTCATATACATATTCATAAAACATATTCATAAACGTATTCATAAACATATTCATAAACATATTCATTCATAAACATATTCATATACATATTCATACACATATTCATACACATATTCATTCATATGCATACATATTCATATATATCATTCATACATATTCATATACATATTCATATACATATTCATATACATATTCATATACATATTCATATACATATTCATATACATATTCATATACATATTCATAAACATATCCATAAACATATTCATAAACATATTCATACATATTCACATTCATACACATACATATTCATATACATATTCATATTCATATACATATTCATATACATATTCATATACATATTCATATGCATATTCATATACATATTCATATACATATTCATATACATATTCATAAACATATTATTCATAAACATATTCATAAACATATTCATAAACATATTCATAAACATATTCATCATAAACATATTCATACACATATTCATATACATATTCATATATACATATTCATATGCATATTCATATGCATATTCATATACATATTCATATACATATTCATATACATATTCATATACATATTCATACACATATTCATACACATATTCATACACATATGTTCATAAACATATTCATAAACATATTCATACACATTCATACACATATTCATATACATATTCATATACATATTCATATACATATTCATATACATATTCATATACATGTTTCATATACATATTCATATAAACATATTCATAAACATATTCATATAAACATATTCATATACATGTTCATATACATATTCATATACATGTTTCATATACATATTCATATACATATATTCATATAGATGTTCATATAGATATTCATATACATATTCATATGCATGTTCATATACATATTCATATAGATATTGTTCATATAAATATTTCATATACATGTTCATATACATTATTCATAAACATATTCATGCATATTCATACACATATTATTCATATACATATTCATATACATATTCATATACATATTCATATACATATTCATATACATATTCATATACATATTCATATACATATTCATAACATATTCATATTCATATTCATATTCATATACATATTCATATACATATACATATCATATTCATACATATACATATACATATACATGCATATTCATATTCATATACATATTCGTATACATATGCATATATATATACATATATTATGCATATGCATATTATTGCATATTATTATGCATATGCATATGCATATATAGCATATGCATACATATGCATATACATATGCATATACATATACATATATACATATACATATACATATACATATATCATATACATATTCATATACATATACATATGCATATTCATATTCATATATCATATTCATATACATATACATTCATATACATATTCATAAACATATTTCATAAACATATTCATAAACATATTCATAAACATATTCATACAATATTATTCATACACATATATTCATATACATATTCATATACATGTTCATATACATATTCATATACATATTCATATTCATATACATATTCATAAACATATTCATAAACATATTCATAAACATATTCATATACATATTCATATACATATTCATATAAATATTCATATAAATATTCATATACATATTCATAAACATATTCATATACATATTCATATTATGTCATATTCATTCATATACATATTCATATACATATTCATATACATATTCATATACATATTCATATAGATATTCATATGCACATATTCATATACATATTCATATACATATTCATATGCATGTTCATATGCATATTCATATAGATATTCATATAAATATTCATATACATATTTCATATATACATATTCATATACATATTCATAAACATATTCATAAACATATTCATATGCATATTCATACACCATATTCATATACATATTCATATATACATATTCATATACATATTCATATACATATTCATATACATATTCATATACATATTCATATACATATTCATATACATATTCATATACATATCATATTCATATTCATATTCATATACATATATGCATATGCGTATATACATTATATATACATATACATATGCATATGCGTATACATATTCATATACATATTCATATGCATATACATACATATATTATATATGCATATGCAGTTATGCGTATGCATATGCATATGCATATACATATGCATATACATGCGTATTGCATACATATACATATACATATACATATACATATTATGCACATATACATATACATATTATATGCATGTTCATATTCATATTCATATGCATATTCATATAATATGTTCATATAACATATTCATAAACATATTCATAAACATATATTCATAAACATATTCATACACATATTCATATGCACATGTTCATATACATATTCATATACATATTCATATGCATTATTCATATACACATATTCATATGCATATTCATATACATATTCATATACATATTCATATACATATTCATATACATATTCATATACATATTCATAAACATATTCATAAACATATTCATATACATATTCATATACATATTCATATACATATTCATATAAATATTCATATAAATATTCATATACATGTTCATAAACATATTCATTCATATTCATATTCATATTCATATACATATTCATATACATATTCATATACATATTCATATGCATATTCATATGCATATTCATATCATATTCGTATATTCATATACATATTCATATACATATTCATAAACATATTCATACACATATTCATTCATGTTCATATTCATAAACATATTCATAAACATATTCATAAACATATTCATACACATACGCACATGTTCATACACATATTCATATATACATATTCATATACATATTCATATACATATTCATATACATATTCATATACATATTCATATACATATTCATAAACATATTCATACACATATTCATACACATATTCATAAACATATTCATAAACATATTCATAAACATATTCATACACATATTCATACACATATTCATATACATATTCATATACATATATACATATTCATATACATATATTCATATACATATTCATATACATATTCATAAACATATTCATACACATGTTCATACACATATTCATTCATATACATATTCATATACATATTCATATATTCATTCATATACATATTCATATTCATATGCATGTTCATTCATATACATATTCATATACATATTCATATACATATTCATATACATATTCATAAACATATTCATACACATATTCATACACATATTCATATAAACATATTCATAAACATATTCATACACATATTCATACACATATTCATACACATATTCATATACATATTCATATACATATTCATATATATCATATACATATTCATAAACATATTCATAAACATATTCATAAACATATTCATAAACATATTCATAAACATATTCATAAACATATTCATAAACATATTCATAAACATATTCATACACATATTCATACACATATTCATATACATATTCATATACATATTCATATACATATTCATATACATATTCATATACATATTCATATCCATATTCATATACATATTCATATACATATTCATATACATATTCATAAACATATTCATAAACATATTCATAAACATATTCATACACATTCATACACATATTCATATACATATTCATATACATATTCATATACATATTCATATACATATTCATAAACATATTCATATACATATTCATATACATATTCATAAACATATTCATAAACATATTCATAAACATATTCATATACATATTCATATACATATTCATATACATATTCATATAAATATTCATATACATGTTCATATGCATATTCATATGCATATTCATATACATATTCATATGCATATTCATGCGCATATTCATAAATATTCATATACATATTCATATGCATATTCATATTCATATGCATATTCATTCATATACATATTCATAAACATATTCATAAACATATTCATAAAACATATTCATACACATTCATTCACATGTTCATATGCATGTTCATATACAT
>LUCW03001641.1:22500-27500 GCA_001586965.3 Sphaeroforma sirkka
GTTTTGTGTCCGCGTCAGTGAGAGCGTGCCGGGTTTCTCGCTGTCTGTAAAGTAAGTGCATCTGGCACGTGGTAGATATAATTGCACACCCAATTGCTGTTGAAGGTTTGGTTATGCCATTCTCAGAGCTGATAGTGTGAGAAGTAGCAGGGCTTGTCCCGCACACGGAAAACTGACTCAACACTTCGTCTTGTTACATCCTTTGTTTGATAATGAACGTATTCTTAGGCACGGTAGATATGTGTTACCTTTACGATTTGGGTGATGGCGTGGTATGTTGCTTCCTTTGTCATAACAATTGAATGTATAGTTTGTTCGTATTGTGATATCTTTGGATCGCCGAAACTCACTTTAGACGTCAAACCCAAGAGTGTACCTTGAATATCCATGTACCCTATTCCGCTGAGCGTTTATCGACCAGTCAGTCCGTCAATACAAAGGCACGGGCATCAATCGGAATAGCCACGTCGTCTATTTTACGCTTTAGATCTGTGATAGATCAGATTTCAAAACGTTTCCACCCCAATCGCAATATATTAAAAGGCTACACTAGTCACTGATCGTTCTCTAAAAGGCCACACTAGTCACTGATCGTTTTCTAAAAGGCCACACTAGTCACTGATCGTTCTCCAAAAGGCCACACTAGTCACTGATCGTTCTCTAAAAGGCCACACTAGTCACTGATCGTTCTAGTTGTCATACAAACTTCATCCAGATTCAATGACAAAGTACAACACCTGAGGATATTCCGCACTGACGATGGCCAGTACTACCTATGGAAGATCTCCTTTCCTTCACTGAACAAGCTGCTGGCGTACTACCACACCAACTCTGTGAGCCAGAGCGTGCCCGATCTTCGGCTAACCGAACCTCTGGTGAGCGATGCCAAACCCGAGCCCATGTCTTCTGCCGGTGCACCCACGAATGTGGTCGCCACACCTCAAGCAGCAGGATCAGCAGATGGCAAGAGTCTCCGGGTATGTCACTGGGCGCTGTATTGATCTCTTATATGCTTAGGGAACTATGTTTGTCTCGATGTAACGTGCCATGTGTGTAATGTGAAGAGCGTGGTTTATTCTCTTCTCAGGAGTGACCGAGCGTGTTGTATTTTATTGTATGTGCCGTTTGATCGCCACACCTCAAATAGCAAGTGCTGTGGATGGCAAGGGTTGTCGGATATTTCGCGGGCTTTTGTGTTTGTTCCGTTGTATCGTATTGTCTGTGAAGTAAATTCCTCTTTCGTCGAACGGTAGCCGATAATGTCGCATATCATAATATATAGTTAAGTCGCATAGCATTGTATAGTTTAGTATCATTATATATAGCATAGTAGTATATCATTGTAGAGTTCAATAGTGTATCATTGTATGGTTAGTAGTATATCATTGTATAGTCTAGTAGATATCATTATATAGTTCAGTAGTATATTATAATATATAGTTTAGTAGTATATCATTGTATAGTTTTGTCGGATATCATTATACAATTTAGTCGCTTGTCATTACACAGTTTTGTCGCCGCACTCCACGGGATGTTTAGCGCGTGGCGAGGGTGTTTGGTTGTGGCGAGGCATTTTTTTCTTGTTTCGTTGTTCTGTGATGAGTGTTTATGGCAAGGGTCGCGTTCATCCCTTTGTGTTACGTTTTGGTCTCCAAATCCCGCTATGTTTATCATGCTCACTTCATTTGGTGAAGCTAGTGATTGTGCAATCGTCTACTGTGTGGTGTATATGGAGAGGTTGAGGTTATATATTAAGTAACTAGTGCATGAGTCATGTTCGTCTTACTTTTCGTGACGTCTCCGGATGTCCGCGAGACCCATGTTGCGCTATTGAGCGTTTAAGTTGCATCACTAGCATATCAATAGGCTACCCGTCTGTCATCTCGATTTTATAGCTAAAGCGTACCAATCAATATGCGTGAAACTCTCATGTCTCTTCCCACACTCCCATGGCAGAGAGGGGTGTGTGTGTATTATAGTTCACCTTTCAGGTAGATTCCCCTCTCTCCGAGTGTCATGCTAAGATGGTTTTGTTATCCTGTACATATATTTTGCATCTTTGGGTTGCAGTTGATTCTATCAGTTTCGCCTAGAAATCACTTTTATACACTTATATGTTTGCAATTTCATATCTGTATATTTGTACATATTATTAAATCGTATACCATGGATGTACAGATACGATTAGCACATTCATATATGCCTCGTCGCACATTATCTCCTGACTTCATTCATCCACTCACAAATCTAACATCCATAACTTTCAAATTAACATTATCTCCTAACTTCATCCATTCACTCAAAAATCTTAACATCCATGACTTTCAAACTAACATTATCTCCTAACTTCATCCATCACTCATAAATCTTAACATCCATGACTTTCAAATTCACATTATCTCCTAACTTCATCCATCCACTCATAAATCTTAACATCCATGACTTTCAAATTCATAGCTTCGGGCCAAATTCAAGTTCGTCCCAGAAGAAGAAGAGGAATTGAGCTTCGAGAAAGGGGACATCATCACAGTCCTTGCCAAAGAGGAAGAGAACTGGTGGCGTGGATCGTGCAATGGGCGTGAAGGGGTGTTTCCACATTCGTACTGCGAACCCGTCTGATGGACCGATCGATCGATCGCACTATGTTTGGGACTTTGCGGTGCATTTGGCAGGAAGAGATTTTTAAATTGGTTGGAATATATTTATGAGATTTTTATGAAAGGTTTATCGCAAATCGGGATCGGGATTCACGGCACAGTGGATGCGAATGTGCAATTTCGTAGCGTCTCGGTGTTTACGCAAGTGGAGCAGGCAAGACTATTTGTTTGCCTGAGGCTGTTGGTGTATTTGCAAACGAACAGAGGGGTGTGTGACGAGCTGTCCCGATGGGGCAAACGGCCTTTTCCGGAAACTTAATACATACTTTAGAATCGCGTTTGTACATCAACATATGGATTTATACATCTGTACAATTTGTAAATAAAAGACGGTTCTTTAATCCCTATATATACAATAAAAGACGGTTCTTTAACCCCTATATATACAAAAAAGGACGGTTCTTTAATCCTTATATATATAATAAAAGTCGGTTCTTGAATCCCTATATCAAGAGACCTAAGAACAGTTCAAGGTCAAACGTGTACTCAACCCTCCGTCTAAGTTCTTTTCTTGCATGATTCCAAATGTGCACGGGATTGTGACCAGGTCAGCCCTGTCGCCTTTGAAGTCAACTCTCTTTCATTACCTTCAGCATTAACTATGCATTCTTTACCTTCAGTATTATCTATACATTCTGTACCTTCAATAGAGAACACATTATCTATACATTCTGTACCCCTTCTATAAAGAACACATTTATCTATACATTCTTTACCTTCAGTATTATCTATACATTCTTTATTATCAGTATTATCTATACTTTCTTTAATTTTTCTATACATGCTTTACCTTCAGTATTACCTATACATTCTTTACCTTCAGTAAAGAACACATTTTATTATACGTTCGCTTATCTAAATGTGGTGTCATTGGCTCTGTGTTGTATTTCTTTGTGCCCCCAAGTCGATGTTGTGTATGGTATGTCCTCGTTTGGCGATGACAATATACGTCAGCATCGCTGCGTCGAAATCTGTATCCCAAAGAAAAAGGACGAAGGCCAGGCAGAATGAGACAGGGTATAAAAGAAGTGCGATACGTTGGAAAATAAGCCGGTAATAGGGATTCAGATAATTTCCGAGGAGGAATTAATCGGTCAAAGTAAAACTCACTTGGGTTTGCGCATGGTCTTATCGAGAGCCTGTAATCCGAGTTAAAACGCACGATTTGCTCGTGGGGTGAATGAGAACACATTCACGCGGGCTATAGGTCTAACAGCCGAAACCTAAGATAACCCTAATAGAACGCATGTCTTGGTCAACGATTGTACGGCCCATACCGAAAGCCAACTGCATCAGGCACGACGCGAGGCTCTTCCAGCGGGTTGCTTGATTTTCCCTGCGCGATAGAGTTGCACATATTGAGATTCGTATATACGGTTTTACATTAATATAAATACCTATTACAACTCTACAAGCATGTATATCTGCAACACCACAACTTTCGAAATCTTTGCGTGTTGCATGAAGCGTACTTCCAGAATAGTAATAAAAATGCTTTGTATGTGTATAGGTGTGTATATATTAGGAAATATACACTCATTACGGATTTCTATAGATTGATGTATGCCCAGCACAAATATTCAGAATCCCTTCACATCACAAGTGCATACATGTGCGCTAAGCGACCACGATCAACTCACGATACCACCACCCACACGCTACATAAACAAACAACATCCGTCCCGTGCACTTTGGGTGGTTGGTGGTATGCATGCGGACGTGGTCGTTGACGATCAACTTACGATACCACCACCCACACGCTACATAAACAAACAAACATTCGTCCCGTGCACTTTGGGTGGTTGGTGGTATGCATGCGGACGTGGTCGTTGACGATCAACTCACGATACCACCACCCACACGCTACATAAACAAACAACATTCGTCCCGTGTACGTTGGTTAGTTGGTGGTATGTATGAGGACGTGGTCGCTGAGTCAAAAGCGAGACTTTTACCAACTCGTGCCGTTGTGAATGCAATGTGAAGATAAACGAATCATATCGTATGGCTCTGTTGTATACTACAGTCAGCGAGCACATGGCTACGAGCACATGGCTAAGCAAAAGCTTACCTCGTTGATTGTACCGCAAAGCCAAATCGGAGGTTGCCAAACCAAACATTGTCTCGTACAGCTCCCTACAAGATGCACGTAGCAAATGTGCGCAAACAATTTCTCATCAATGCGTTGTTTATCTATTGAGAGAAAAAAAGGTTCACACGGGAGGAAAGCTCTAAAATTGGAGTGATAGGGACCACAAGTAAATGAAGAGGTTGTCCACGACGAGCGACTGTAGTAGGTCTACGCAAGCGAAAGGTAACAACACTAAGCAGCCTCGGAAATAA
>LUCW03001641.1:40000-66639 GCA_001586965.3 Sphaeroforma sirkka
TATGGAAGTATTCCAAAACGGGTGTGAATGTGTGAGTGTTGCAAGTGTGTGAATATAGGGAAATATTCCAAAACGTGTGTGAAGGTATAGAAGTATTCCAAAATGTGTGTGAATGTGTTTGTGTGAATGGATGAGAGTGTTGCAAGAAGTGTGTGAATGTATTTATGCTTATTTGGGAGTGTTGCAAGGGTTGTACGTATGTCTGGGAGTGTTACATCGGCGTGTTTGGACTGTCCACTTTCTAGAGACGCATTGGGCCGCTGTGTTCATTGGACTTCAGGTCGTGTGTGTGGTTTCGGATGATCTTCAGAGTCTCCCATCTATCGCTATCCTATCCGTCACCTACTTACCCGATCTTAGCAACTTTGGAACCCTAAACCCGTAAAACCCTGGAACAAGGTGTTGCTGACAGAAGTACCCGCGATATTCAATGCCTGCACTTGCACCCGTGGCTGCCTGCGGGTGACTGTGTGAG
The DNA here is from genome assembly GCA_001586965.3 of Sphaeroforma sirkka. Lineage (NCBI taxonomy): Eukaryota > Ichthyosporea > Ichthyophonida > Sphaeroforma > Sphaeroforma sirkka. The sequence continues at coordinate 40,476 of LUCW03001641.1, forward strand.
TGGGTGTACTGTACTGTATAAATGTGCTCAGACGCATACAAGTCAGAGATTCGTAGACTAGCATACACATGAATACGTCCAGAAGGCACCCATCGGACACGCATACATTATCAGTAGCACACGGTTACACTATCAGTAACACACGGTTACACTATCAGTACACTATCAGTAGCACTCGGTTACACTATCAGTAGCACACGGCTACACTATCAGTAACACACGGCTACACTATCAGTAACACACCGTTACACTATCAGCAACACACCGTTACACTATCAGTAGCACACGGTTGCACTATCAGTAACACACCGTTACACTATCAGTAGCACACGGTTACACTATCAGTAGCACACGGTTACACTATCAGTAACACACGGTTACACTATCAGTAGCACACGGTTACACTATCAGTAACACACGGTTACACTATCAGTAACACACGGTTACACTATCAGAAACACAGTTACACCACCAGTAGCAACGGTCACACTATCAGTATCACTTAGAACGGCCCACCCACACAGTAGACACTGGTAACCCGGCTCATATCATACCGTCCATGTCTGGCTCTGTTTCACAACAAGGCCACTCTCGGTGACAGCGGCTACCCAGACGAGATGTTCTACCTCGAAGAAGACGAGGCTCTGCGCATGCAACAAGCGTACGAGGCTGTACAGTCCACCTCAGCTGTCAGTGAAGTGTCCTGTTTGGGGTTCGTGAATGAAACCAAGTAAGTATGTGTGAATTGAAATCAAGTAAGCATGTGTGAATTGAAACCAAGTAGGCATGTGTGAATTAAAACCAAGTAAGTATGCGTGAATTGAAACCAACTAAGCATATGTGAATTGAACCCAAGTAAGCATGTGTGAATTGAAACCAAGTAAGAATATGTAAATTGAAACCAAGCAAGTATGCGTGAATTGAAACCAACTAAGCATATGTGAATTGAAACCAACTAAGTATGTGTGAATCGGTCGAGACGTGTGACTCGGCTGTTAGACGTGGTTGCAGATGATGCGCATACAGTACGGCGTCACTGTGATAGCCGATGTATTGCCGTGTACGCGTGTGTATGGTATGTGCTGTGGGGCATCGCTTGGGCAGTCAGTGGCCAAGTGCTTGTTGTTGCTCTGGTTGTGTGGATCCTCATGCAATTGATTGGGGTTTTGTAGTGCTCGGATGACGAACCCCAGATAAAGTCTTTTGCTGATGTCCATTGATTTGAATGAGTTTGTATTCACATGCAACTAATTCAATTAGTCTCTATTTACATCCAACTAATTCAATTAGTTTCTATTCGTATGCAACTAATTTAAATAGTTTCTATCCGAATACAAAATTCAATTCGTTTCTATTCGCATGCAACTGTTATGCACTCTTACTCGCCCCATCTTATACTCGAAAATGTCTGTCGCAACCTATCTGCCTTTGATTGCATCCCACTTGCCACTCATTCGTATGCGTTTCATCCTCCAGTGATATCTCTCTGTTGTTATTTGCATTCCCTTACCACGTATTTGTATAGGTTTGATCTCCCAGTGATATCTCTGTTGTTGTTTGCTTTCACTTACCACTCATTCGTATGCGTTTTATCCTCCAGTGATATCTCTCTGTTGTTATTTGCATTCACTTACCTCGTATAGGTTTGATCCTTCAGTGATATCTCTGTTGTTATTTGCTTTCACTTGCCACTCATTCGTATGTGTTTCATACTCCAGCGATATCTCTCTGTTGTTATTTGCTTTCACTTACCACTCATTCGTATGCGTTTCATCCTCCAGTGACATCCTTCAGCTTATGTTTGAAACGACAAAAGGCGCTGAGCGACGCGCTGTGCACTTCCCTTTTGATCTGACTAAAGACACGGCCTTTGATATCGTTGAGGAGCTGATTGATGTGAACATAATCGACGAGGACGACAGTGCCAAGGTATGCAGCTTAGAATGCGCAAGGGTTGACTGTGGGGGATAGGTCGTGCGTGTGTACATGGGTACATGTTCTTTTAATGTGCAGGGGTTTACTGTGGGGGATAGGTCGTTCGTGATTACATGGGTATATGTTCTTTAGAATGCGCAGTGGTTTACTGTGGGGGATAGGTCGTTCGTGATTACATGGGTATATGTTCTTTAGAATGCGCAGGGGTTTACTGTGGGGGATAGGTCGTTCGTGTGTGCATGGGTACATGTTTTTTAGAATGCGCAGGGACCTACTGTGGGGAATAGGCCGTTCGTGTGTACATGGGTACATGTTCTTTAGAATGCGCAGGGATTTACTGTGGGGGATAGGTCGTTCGTGTGTACATTGTTACATGTACTTTGACATGCGCAGGGACTTGCTGTGGGGGATAGGTCGTTCATGTGTACATGGGTGCATGTTCTTTAGAATGCGCAGGGACTTATGTGTGGGATAGGTCGTTTTTGTGTACATGGGTACATGTTCTTTAGAATGCGCAGGGACTTGCTGTGGGGGATAGGTCGTTGCATGCAGTGTGTGTGTACGTGTGTCCATACATCATACATGTGTACATGTGCAGCGTACTTTCCGAGTGTGTTGGATTACAATCACGTGACATGTGTATTCTTAGAACGAACAATTTACGTGTTAACCTGTGTATAAATGAGCTAAGCATGCATGGCTTGCATATGTGAATTCCAAGAACTCTTGGGTGTGCAATATCTACATTTGCGATACGATGTCGGCGTTTGTTGTTGCTGTCTGGTACGGCTGATGTGCCGTACTTCCTTGACTGTAGCAATTTATGGGGAGTGAACTGGGGTCTGATTGGCCCAATTGGCTTCACATTCCGCTCCACAAATACACCCACTCCTATTCTCTCGTTGTTTTCGGGCCTCCATGGACTGGAAATAGGCACGAACCAAATCGGCACACCCCTTCGTCCTGTCCTAAGTACCCATGTCCCACACACGCACACAGGTCATATCAGACATCGAGCAAATCGTGGAGTTGTCCAAAGCCAGAATCCTGAGTGGCGCACCCCTGGTCAATCACTACAACGACTATCAAGCCACTTTGCCGGGACCCCAATCGCACGACCCGGCCCAGGCCGATATGCCAGAGCTGCATACGAGCAGCACAAGCGTACTCAGCACCACCGCAAATGCCCCAAAGTCCCCCGCGCCGGAACAGGACACCCCGCCCATGCCACTGGCAAATGCGAATCCATCACAGCCGCCACACCGGCCTCAGCCTCAGCCTCAGCCTCAGACCCAGCCCTCGCAACAGCAACCATCGCTGCGATCAAGCTCTACGTCCCTGGCAATGGGCCAACCCGGTTCGCGGGCGCGGAGCCAAAGCCCTGTGGAGGAGACGACTCAGACTCAGGCCCAAGCCTTTCACCAGCAGCAGCTGCAACGGGAACACCAGGCAGCGCAGGAGCAGCAACGGCTGCACAACGAGCAGCTGCTGCAGGCACAGCAGCACCAGGCCAATGATCAGCGTCATGCCCTGGAACAGGCCCAGGCACGCCGACTGGCCCAGGCCCAGGCACCAGGACAGGAACAAGCACAGGGGCAGTATGTGCAGGAGCAGCCACAGGCACTGGCTCAGTCGCCCAGGCAGCCGACACAGGCACAGCAGTACCAGCATCATACACAGGGCACCACCCAGCTGCCGCCTGCACCTGTCTCGCCTCACGCGGGGCCGCAGATGCACCACTTTCAGAGCGAAACGGGACACGGGGGCAGTCACACACCACCACAGTACTCGATCCAGCCACAACACACGCAGTCGAGGCAGCAGACGACCCTACAGTCACAGGGACAAGCCTCGAGTGGACAGCCGCAGGGGATGCCCCTGCAGTACACGCAGGTGCAAACGCAGCCACAGCAACCACAGCACACGGGGCAAGGGAAACCGTCCCAGCTACCTGTCCAAAAACGGGCCAAAGGTCAAAGTCAAGGTCATGGGCTGAATCCAGGACAGGGACAGGGACAGGTGCAGGTGCAAGAGACTCATGGGATGTCGAACTCGCAGTCGCAGCCGTTGCTGGGGGGTATGCAGGCGAGTACTTATGAGAACCCAGATGTCAACACCAAATCTAGTTCCAATGTACCTTCAGGGCCGAATATGGGCTCGTCCACAGGCGCCACTATAAACAACGGGAGAATCACGCCCATTAACATACAAACGACGGCACAGAGAGGGGCTTCTCTGGGAACACCCCACCCACAGCAACCACCACAACAGATACAACAACAGCAACAACAACAACAACAACAACAGCAACAGCAACACCAACAACAACAGTATCTGCAACAACAGCACTTCCAACAACCGCTACCACCACATTCACAACCGCAACACACGCAAGCACAGACTCAGCGCCAACCACACGCACCTGCGGCTGAGAGCACACCGGTTCTTAGCGATCAAGGGTCGCTGGATCGCGAATTCTGGGAGTTGAAAGAGCGACAGAAGAAACAGTTGGCAGCGATCGAGGCCTCCCATCAGCAGGAGAAGTATGTGATTGTGGTTTAGGGTTTCTAGGGTTTAGGGTGGTGTTAGTCTGTTTATCTTATTTTGCGGCTTGTGTATGCGGGCGGCAATGCCGAGAGTAAGCAAAATAATAGTACTGAAGTCACGTCGACAAGACGCCTGTTTTCAGATGTGGGCTGTTCTAGGCCGTTAGTATGTGTAATGCTCAGTGTCTTGGGTATGGTATATCTCGTTGCAGTAGAAACGGTACAAATACGTTAAACAAAGCGTTAAACAGAGAGAGCACGCATATGCACCATGTTAACCACCCCACGCGGACCATATCATGTAGTGAGTCGGGATTAACGGATCGTGTAGAATTGTTCCTAACACGCCAGTTGCTGCTTCCCATCAGCACTGCATATCGTACAAATAATAAGCTGTCTATACTTAGTCCTAGATTTAATTGTGCCTAGCACGCCAGTTGCTGCTCCCAATTAATACTGCATATCGTACAAATAATAAGCTGTCTATACTTAGTCCTAGATTTAACTGTGCCTAGCACGCCAGTTGCTGCTTCCTATTAGCACTGCATATCGTACAAATAATAAGCTGTCTATACTTAGTCCTAGATTTAATTGTGCCTAGCACGCCAGTTGCTGCTTCCTATTAACACTGTACATCGTATGAATAATAAGCTGCCTATTCTTAGTCCCAAATTTGATTGTTACTAGCACGTCAGTTGCTTCTTCCTATTAGCACTGCATATCGTACAAATAATAAGCTGTCTATACTTAGTCCTAGATTTAATTGTTCATAGCACACCAGCTAATGCTTCCCATTAAGACTGCATATCGTACGAATAATAAGCTGCCTATTCTTAGTCCTAGATTTAATTGTGCCTAGCACGCCAGTTGCTGCTCCCTATTAATACTGCATATCGTACAAATAATAAGCTGTCTATACTTAGTCCTAGATTTAATTGTGCCTAGCACGCCAGTTGCTGCTTCCTATTAACACTGCACATCGTATGAATAATAAGCTGCCTATTCTCAGTCCCAGATTTGATTGTGCCTAGCACGCCAGTTGCTGCTTCTTATTAACACTGCACATCGTATGAATAATAAGCTGCCTATTCTTAGTCCCAGATTTGATTGTTTCTAGCACGCCAGTTGCTGCTTCCTATTAGCACTGCATATCGTACAAATAGTAAGCTGTCTATACTTAGTCCTAGATTTAATTGTTCCTAGCACACCAGCTGCTGCTTCCCATTAACACTGCATATCGTACAAATAATAAGCTGCCTATTCTTAGTAATTATCCCTAGCCCACCAGCTGCTGCTTCCCATAGCACTGCATATCGTACAAATAAAAAGCTGCCTATTCTTAGGCCTAGATTTTATTGCTCCTAGCACACCAGCTGCTGCTTCCTATTAGCACTGTATATCGTACAAATAATAAGCTGCCTATTCTCAGTCCCAGATTTGATTGTGCCTAGCACGCCAGTTGCTGCTTCTTATTAACACTGCACATCGTATGAATAATAAGCTGCCTATTCTTAGTCCCAGATTCAATTGTCCCTAGCCCGACAGCTGCTGCTTCCCATCAGCACTGCATATCGTACAAATAGCAAGCTACCTATTCTCAGTCCTACATTTACAAGTACAGCTTGGTCTCCATGTCCCACTAGCGTCCGCTCATATATCTTTGGTCTTGCCGTATCACTCCCACACCCATACGCAGAGCCGAGTACCAGCGCAAACGGCAGATGATGCGTGAGAAGCAGCAGGGGTCAGAAGGCGTCATGCCCACAGCACCGGCCAGCCAACCACTGCCGCGGCCAGCCCTGCCCCCGAATGTTTCGGGTGTACCCAAAACCCCAGCGAATTCGGTGCAGAACTTGACCGCACAGTACCCCGCGGGGAGTTCGGCCATGGGCGGACAGGTGGGCGCTGGAGAGGATATTCGGCCCAGGAAACCAAAGGTAACAATAATTGTATCGTTCAATCGTGGAGTTAGGGTCATTTTAGGGTCTTCTATCGCTACTCTGGGCTGAGATGCGCAAGGGTAGGGCCGAGGGTGACGCAGATATGCCCTTTTCCGAAAAGTCCTCATTCAGGGTTCGTATAAGGCAATCGTATCGCAATAGCTCAATCCCCGCATGTGCATCCCTTCAGTGTATATATTCGTCACCGTGCACCGGCATATAATATCATCAATACTAAACTCATTCGCTCACCATCTCACCCTCCACCCTCCCCGCTACACCAGGCGACCAACTCAACTGCGATGCTGGCCAAGTCAAACGTGTCGTCTATGGTAGACACCGCTCTGCTCTCTAACGTCAGTGAGTTGGAGCTCAACTGCGGCCCAGGTGCCGAGGTATGTGCATGTTATGCATGTTATCTGCGGATGTCTTAGTTGACCTTATCTGCAAGATATGCAGGTATTCTATGCCGACCCATCACCGCCTGCGATCAACAGCACCGTTTGAATTCGGTTGGGTATGCTACGGCAAACGTATAGCAACGTATAACAGATGTGCACTGGGGAGTGTTTGTCTCGGGGGCTGTATTTCTATAGTGTGTTGTGTCCCATGAATTATCATATAGCAGATGTGCACTGGGAAGTGTATGTCTTGAGGGCTATATTTCTATAGTGTGTAGTGTCCAATGAATTAACGTACAGCAGATGTGCACTGGGGAGTGTATGTCTTGGGGGCTATATTTCGTGTGTAGTGTCCAATGAATTATAACGTATAGCAGATGTGCACTGGGGAGTGTATGTCTTCGTATAGCTGATGTGCGCTGGGAGTTTGCGTCTTTTTCTCAGTAGTGCGTATCTCCCAATCACTGCTCAACTAGCAGGATATCATATCCACAGACCAAAATTCCTACCCGTACCAACATTAAACTAACCAAATAAATGCCCACCCACACTACAGGGATCCAACAACCCGAATCGGCGGTCCTACCGCAAGCCCCCCAATTCTCAGCCAATGCAACAAATGGGCCGCAGCACCACCATGGGTACTATTCAACAGAACACCACGCAGCAACAACTTGCACACGCACACGATACAGGAGGTGCGGGCAATGGCACCAACAACAAAACGAGCCTAGCAGCGAAGAAGACCAACCTAAGCGGTGCTCTGAGCGGTGGGTTGAGCTCAGAGAATGTGAATGGCCCGGTTGTGGGGGGTGTGAGAAATTACACGCAGCCCGCTACACCCACGTCGTCAGCCGAGGCTCTGCAACTCAGGGCGTTTGCGAGTTCGGCGAACGATATGAAGCCGCCTGCGGCGACGGTGAACGCGCACGCTGGGCCGTTGACTGGGGCACAGCTGTATAGTAGCAACTCGTACGCCTCTCAGCCTGCGTTAGTGGGGACGGGCATGCAGTCGCCTAAGGTCCAGACACCCCAACAGCCTATGCAGCAACGCACACAGGCACAGACACAGAACGCCCAGGCGGCTACGGGACTCACGGCACAACAGCAGCAATATATACAGCAGCAACAGTACTTACAACAACAACAACAACAACAGCACCAGCAACAGCAGCAAATACACCAGCACCAGCAATGGCAACAAGAACAAACGAAGCAGCAGCTGTAGTACGACACACGGGGATGGACAATCGCTTGCGTTGTCTACACGAATACAAGACCCCCCCACACACCACCACAGCCCCCCCGCCTTCTCCTTAACGCTCAGAATCTCGCTGTGTATGTCAGTCTGGCATCGCAGTAGCACCGCTATTCTCCTTCATCGGATACAGAGGACATTTTAGTAAAGCACACATGACCACGACCACAGTAGTCACCCACCGGGGTTTATTGATGAGATTACTATTGTATCTGTATTGAGGATGTCCCTGGTGTGTGTCATATATGATGTTGTGTATGCTCCAGCCATTTCAGTGAATTTCCGTGGCGTGTTTATGTCTTATCCGTTTCTTGTCAGTCATTTAAGGTCTACCCTCACACTCGCATTGTTGAGACTGTGTCCAAATACATGCGACGTTACAGTGAATTCCCGTGGCGTGTTTATGTCTTATCCTTTTCTTATCAGTGCACTTGAGGCCTACCCTCACACTCGTAGTGTTGAGACTGTGTCCAAATACATGCGATGTTGCAGTGGCTTCCAGTGGCGTGTTTGTCTTATCAGTGCACTTGAGGCCTATCTGCGCATTTGTAGTGATGAGACTGTGTCTTTGTCTGCAAGTGCATGCGACTGCAATTCGCCGTGGCGATCTGAGGGTGTGACCTTGGTACCACGCGCCGATCTGGAGAAGGAGAAAGCCCTTTCATGCTTGTGTGTACATACGTTCTATTCAGATCTACAAGTATCTACGCCGTGTGTGTGCATACGTTGACATTAAAGTATTGGGGTCTATAAGTATCTAGGCTGTGTGTGTACATACGTTGACATTTAAGTATTTGGGACTACAAGTATCTAGGCTGTGTGTGTACATACGTTGACATTAAAGTATTGGGGTCTACAAGTATTTAGGATGTGTATGTACATACGTTGACATTAAATTATTGTGGTCTATAAGTATCTAGGCAGTGTGTGTACATACGTTGACATAAAAGTATTGGGGTCCACAAGTATCTAAGCTGTGTCTTGATTCTGCTGTGATAGCTACATCCATGCCGAGGTAGTCAATCGTAACCGTTTAATTAGCTGAGTGTATCTGCAACTCTTGTCTCAGACGACAACAAACCAAATCCGGTGGCCTGTTGCTTGGTAGAGCATGTACATAGCACTCAGCGAGCAGCACAAGCCACATGCAACCTGTGCCAACGCACGCGGGTATGTACACTGACGCACCACGCGGATGGCCTCAACGTTTGATGTGATGGTCAGTGCGAAGATGACCCAAGTGAAGTAGACGCCCTGTTATGGATCAAGGGATCAAGCAAGCGCAATAGACGGCACATGAGTTCTAGGCGGGGTCCCACAGGTTTAGGGTTTTAGGGTTTTGGACAGCTGATGCCGGTGAGCGCACATGTCCGTGGCCCAACACTGTATGCGCTTGGGCTGGAATGTGGTCATCGTGTATCGTTCCCAGCCCTCAATATTGCCTTGTCAGTCCGAAAACAGGACAAAAAAAGGCCCACCTTCACCTGCCCAGGAGGTCTGGGGCCAGGGCAAAAATGGCCCACTTATTCTTTCTTGAGTCGAGAGTCCCGGCTCGACCCTCAGAGGACACAGTGCTTGCAAGTCACACGCTTGTTTATCTGCCTACTACGAGTGCGTGCTGGCTACGATGTGTCATTATTTGGCGTACAAAGAAGGTGACTACGGCATGTGCGTGCGCGTTGTATCGCTGGGTGGTAGCTTTAGAACGTTGTGCAGGGATACCTACAGGGTGCGGTGTATATCTCAATAGATGTGATACAGATACTGTGCTACTAATGGCCAACTGTAGTGAGCTTTACGAAATGGGAAACGGAGGAGAACAACGCTGTACGGATGCGAAGGTACATTCACACACTTTAATTAAAAACATTTTTAAAATCATACGCGTAATATAAAAGCCCTCCATCACACCCCACTGTATGGATGCAAAGGTACATCCAGACACGTTAATTAAAAACATTGATAAAACCATACGCATAATATAAATAGCCCTCCATAACACCCCACTGTACGGATGCGAAGGTACATTCACACACGTTAAGCACATTATAAAACCATACGCGTAATACAAATAACCCTCCATTACACCCCACTGTCCGGATGCGAAGGTACATTCACACACTATATTTTAGAACATTCATAAAACCATACGCGTTGCCATGTGCACTATACACACACCTTGTATATCCAAACCCACTGCAATGTGATCAATAGCTTAGGAAAGCTCGACAGGGCCAATCCGGAAACGATCATCCGGTTGGAGCAGCGACCAACATTCAACAGAATTAGAGCGAAGCTGTACGTGGCGAAGGCGACTGTGGACACACCCAGCGCCTGATACCATACGTATGATGTAGATTAGAAATGTCAGTGCACATGTTTGTTAGTGTGTATGTGTGAGTGTGTATGTGTTAGTATATATATATATACATACATACATATATATATATATATATATATATATATATATATATATATATATATATATATATATATATATATATATATATATATATATATGTGTGTGTGTGTGTGTGTGTGTGTGTGTGTGTGTTTTTTTTTTTGTGTGGGTGTGTGTGTTTGTTTGTGTGGGTGTATGTGTGGGTGTGGGTGTGTGAGTTCGTGTGTGTGTGCTTATAAACAGACCACAACAGGTGCGGCCAAATGCACAGGTTGCGGTCGGGGAGAACAGATTCTCACTCTCACCTCTATTGCGAGATGAGATGGGATTATAACATATGCGTGCGAGGTTAGTTCTGGTACGTAACCAAAGGACTATACTATATTCATCAGATGTGGTGGCCAAAGACAGCGCGTGGATGTACACAGCCATGTGATATTACTTGAGCAAACCCGGTCAGCTACTCACGTATGGTGAGCCCAGTATTGCTCAGGATTACTACTAATTTGCCCACTCATATCTGCCACGATTGTTGTACAAGGCACCACATACTGAAGTTATATAGGATGTGTATCAACGAATCGAACAAGTGTGTGATTCGCCCCTAAGAAATCCACCCGCAAGTGAAAAACGTACGTATGTTGGTCCACTAGCACATGTTTAATACATACGCGTCAGGAGAAGCAATTTGTGTATGGAACACTTCATGTCTGCCCCGCAGAGGCTGCCAATATACACGATAAACTTGTAAACGATGTAGTATCGCAAATCAATTGTGGGGCGATCTCACTATGAACGGCTACACATAGACTACTCACCAGAACACCCCAATCTCAGATGAGCAACAGACTCGCTAGTAAGAGCCCAAAAACCAAACGCAAACAACAAACCGAACAGAAACAACAGCAACGCCAGTACGGCTGAATATATTTGTACGTCACTCTGTACAAGGAAGAACCAAACAACCACACTCAATCAATCAACTGACCAGAAAGAACCGAACAACCAAACTCAAACAATCAACTAACCAGAAAAGAACCAAACAGCAACACTCAAACAATCAACTGACCAGAAAGAATAGCAACGCTAGTACGGCTGGGTGTATGTCACTCTGTACAAGGAAGAACCAAACAACAAACTCAAACAATTAACTGACCAGAAAGAACCGAACAACCAAACTCAAACAATCAACTGACCAGAAAGAACCGAACAACCAAACTCAAACAATCAACTGACCAGAAAGAACCAAACAACAATACTCAAACAATCAACTGACCAGAAAGAACCAAACAACAACACTCAAACAATCAACTGACCAGAAAGAACAGCAACGCTAGTACGACTGGGTGTATGTCACTCTGTACAAGGAAGAACCGAACAACCAAACTCAAACAATCAACTGACCAGAAAGAACCGAACAACCAAACTCAAACAATCAACTGACCAGAAACAAACAAACAACAATACTCAAGCAATCAACTGACCAGAAAGAACAGAAACGCTAGTACGGCTGGGTGTATGTCGCTCTGTACTTCTTGCCCGAACACCACGTTACAACGCAAATAGGCATCGCATAACAAGATCAGCAACATGAGCTTCCACATCCACTTGTCGGCTTCCTTGCCGTAACTGTGTTGCGCGAAAGAAGCGGAATGAGGGTTCAATGCAGCCTCACAGACGTAGCGAATGCGTTGGGGTAAGAACATGGCTGTAACGGATTGGGAATAGTTGAACCAAATAAGGCTTTGCAGGATCTGAAGAGACTTGTACAATAGAGAATGCACTGTGGTAACACTCCTTCACTCAATACGGATGAATGTACCACATACACATATGTATATAATGGCATGGATCACCCTATCATACACATGTATGTCTAATGGCATGGATCACGCTACAACCTATTGCGGATGTGAATCAGAGCCACCCTGTTCAACGGAGTGTATATATCACTCAATAAGCTGTATCTTGTGGCGCCAAATTCGCGAACACTCAGCGAAAATGTTTACAGCGATGGCCGAATAGCCATCTCAGGACATCTGACAGCCCCAGACCATTGATTGGAACAACAAGTAGTATTAACGCAGAACGCTAGCAGCAATCCCAAAATACACAGCTGAGAGGAGAGGAGCATCCATTTGCAGGGACAATACTAATAACCATAGCCTCCAAAAGGTAATTTAGAAGGTGAATATACGTTTGAAACCAAAAGGCACTTTAGAAGGTGCATGTACGTTTGAAACCAAAAGGCACTTTAGAAGGTGTATATACGTTTGAAACCAAAAGGCACTTTAGAAGGTGTATATACGTTTGAAACCAAAAGGCACTTTAGAAGGTGCATATACGTTTGAAAACAAAAGGTACTTTAAAAGATGTATATACGTTTGAAATCAAAGGGTACTTTAGAAGGTGTATATACGTCTGAAACCAAAAGGTACTTTAGAAGGTGCATATATGTTTGAAACCAAAAGGTTCTTTAGAAAGTGTATATATGTTTGTAACCAAAAGGTACTTTAGAAGGTGCATATACGTTTGAAACCAAAAGGTACTTCAGAAGGTGTATATACGTTTGAAACGTCAATCGGGAAAGGTACGTTCAAATGGAACATTCGCCCTTATCTCATATAGGTTCTAGTAGGTAATGGTAAGGAAGAGCTATGTCGCCTCAACGAGCTTACTATCTCTTATTTGAAACATTCGGTAAAGGCCCAGCTGTTTTTCTGAACAAAAACAAATGGTTGTACGCAGATGTAGTTTCACATGTGTTCTCCCTAACGATAGGGGTTATGTAATAGCGAATGAGGATTATGTATTAGCTAATCAACTCAAAACAGGCATCCACGCTTTAAACTACCGGTGAAGCGACACAGCCATAAACATGTACTGATATGAGGGTCCTATGGCAATCTAATATATACTACACTTCCATATATATATATATATATATCGAACATGTGCTTGCTACACGCACATGGATATAAACCATATGATAACGCTTTATATATGTAGACCCTATTTCAGATGTGCTCGCGTGCCTATCACAAGATCTTGCTGGCCCGTGAGGTCGTATTTGTAATCATATTCGAGCCGCTTAATTCCTACGTACACCCCATCTTACACTTAGGGGAGCATTGCCTAGGCCTCTGTCAGGATGTCAGGTACCCTTTACAACAACACTTTGCATGCATCCCTCCGCCATACAACAAGGCAACACACGCAGCAGTGTCTATGACAAGCGAACGAGTAGCCTCTTTCGAGATACGGTGGAGACCGTTTATAGAGACATCGCACTTTGGTGCAAGTTGTGGTTATCTTATAGTTGAAAGATTACGACAGACAGCCTACACAGTAGTATGCACACACTCCACTGACATTCTCAAGTACACTTCATTCACCCGTGACACTACAAAGACCGGTGTACTATAGGCCTGTGCGCACTTGTCTCAAACAGACATATGTATCTCACAGATCAGCTGAGTGGCTTTACAGGACCCGGGGAATTCGTGTCTTAACATGGATGTGGTAGAACCAAAGCTACCCACAGAAGCCTGCCATTGCAACCATACCTCCACTGAAGTCCTTAAACAGGATACACTCACAGATTATACAACAGGTGACAATACACCATAGGTTTATGCAACATGTCAGTGATGATCCCATTGCAACCATTCCTCCACTGAACTCCTTAAACAGGCTACACTCACCGATTATACAACAGGTGACGATACACCATAGGCTTATGCAACAACATGTCAGTGATGACCAACTGCGCCTCTAGCTCGCAGTACTTGTCCGCAATTCTCCCGCACACGGCACATCGGGTCAATCTAATATTGCCTCGACTATACTCTCTATATATCGACTTCACAGGGGCGCCGCATTCAACGCACACATAGCCAAGTGGGTTAGTACGCTCACACTTTGGCTCATCACCGTGTGCATTCGCATCGAGCATGTCGCTGATTCTTGACGTTACTGATCCGCTAGTGGAAAGGTCCGGTATCTTGGCTTCGGATTCGTTCGAGCTCGAGCCACCCATTGTGCGCTGGCCTGAATTTGTAACCCTTTACCGGAGTGCAGCTCTTTAATAGCTGACGCTTATACAGGCTGGTCAATACTAACCATATTAGAAGCGTTCATTCGTATGTGTTAGGTGATATAACGGAATGTGATTATTTGCATGCTGCATGTGATGCCTTTGCCATCTAAAGGACACAAGCAACTTGCTAGTGTATGATATCGGGCATGTGTTAGGACGAGTACTCAACGTTTGTGGTACGGCGCATGCGTGCCATACGTATTGCTATTTATACCCTTTATAGCCAGTCAGCACTCGGCAGTCGCCTTTATAAAAAAAAATATTCAGTACAGAAATGGTATTTATGTCTGAAAAATATTGATTGCGACAATAAATATATGTTACGATTCTCCTGTTGAATTTCGACTTGTATCTGAATTGCTATTGGGTAAAAGGCGAAATAATTAAAAACGCGGGTAATACAAATCCACTTGGCGTTATAACATTTTAGCCCACCAGGTGACCAGGGCCCAGGCCTCAACTCTATAGCCTTTGAGTAATTGAGAAGAATATGGTTCCCCTTCTTCAATGTATATATCACAAGTGTAGTTATCAACACAGTATGATTTCAAATAGCTTATTTGACATTTCTCCCAGCCCTTCCGGCACAAATGCTCGGATACCCCTACTGCAACTGCGAAAGCTGATCGTCCGACCATTTCTGAGGTGCCTGGACCGAATCAGAAGAATACACCGACGGCAGTTCCACCTCCTCATCAGCCAAGGAATCCTCTTCGACCAGATGGCTCGCCTGTCAACTGAAACTTCTTCCTGGTTAAGTAGTTCTTGCAACGACAAGAGTTCCAGTACCCTGTCATCCCCTACAACGTACCAGGACGCTTATCACTCTCAGCATCACCCAACAACGGCCGATCACCCGCCTCGGCCGAGGGCAACTGGGTGGGTCGTGACAAGGTGCGCACGGCTGGGCAGGTCTAAGCTGGCCAATATTTTTAACGGTAACTGTTGTGTTGTAATAGCCGGGCCTCCACATTAGATGGCTCAACCGAACATAAGTTTCTAGAGACCCTTAATGGTTACCTAGTTTGACCTCCGCTCAGCCAACCAGATGTGACAGTCTGATGATGGCAAGTCGGTAATTCTTGATAAGTGGCCAGTTATTGGTTAAGACAATTACTAAGGACATCAAGAGTATTTTTTTTTTACCTTTTTTTTCTAAAGATAGGATTTTACTAGTTTTAGTAATTCGTGCGACGAAACAAGTAATACTAGTTTCGACGATAACGATGACGAAAACATAAATAAAATCCCTTCGGCGAAATCAGTACTGGGAGGATGATATATAGGCAATGTCTCAGCCTTACAATCCCCAGATATTGCTGATTTCTATGAGGCATACCCAACTTTATTACCAGACTAAAATTCGTATACTTAAAAAACTTATTTAAAAAAGACTTTAAGATTTTATTGCGTTTAGTAGCTCTAAGATGTTTTTACCGCCTTAAGAGACCGATATTTACACATTTTAAAGTTAGCAAAGTATTAACTACTTGAGCTACTTAAGCGTCGTGGTTACCACATAAAATTTTCTTAAGACAATAACTATTCGTTAAGTGAATAGCAGAAGTCGTACTGGATAATTATGACTAAGAAGGACTCTACGCTATCTAAGAAGCGTAAAGCGGATAAAAAGAAGATGGACAGAGAATCTGCCGAAGACGCAGTCAACCCCATTGTCGCTAAAGACGACAATACACTGGATACCGGTGAGACTACTCCATTAAGAGAGAAGTCAGCCGAGGAGAGGGCTAGAGGACCCACTCTCTCCTCAAGTTCGAAGCTTGCAAAACCGCGAAGCGAAAATAGGAGTGGGTTTAAGACCACTCCATCTACTATCCCTGAGGAGATTAATCCAAAGGGTAAAGAGCCAATTACGGAAGTCAAATACGACGACCCCGGCGACGATGAAGTCCAACCCGATAAGGGGCCGACGGAAGACGAACCACAGGCTAGCGCATCTATCAAAACATCGCTTTGTAAACTTCGATGGAAATTACTAGGTTTCAAACTATATTAAACTAAAATACAATTTAGTCAGTTAGGATTTAGCAGTGGTAGCTTGTGTAAGAATGATCGGGACTGCCTCTTGTTAAGAGCCTAAATATCCTCGATCACACAGGGCGTACCTCTAGCTGTTCTTTATTGAATAATTTTCACTAGAAGTACTAAGTGTTCATGACCACTTGCCTAATTTGTAAATAGACATAATAACGTAAGTCACGTTAATACATTAGCTGATATAAATAAAGTTCCATCTGAAGAAAAGTTAAAAAAAGAAAAAGACTTATTGGATTTTGGAGATTGGCGGGAGGACCAAAATCAATAAGTAGTAGTTCGGAGATTATAAAATTTAGTTTATAATATCCTACATCTACTAATGTCTCAAATAGGTCCAAGTAGATGAGTCATACCAAATACTCAGGCTATTGGAGCCATCAAAGTGAATTTAGAACACTTTGGAAATATTTAGAGCTTGTACTATGTAGTAAGTTTACGCGAGATAACTGTATCTCAACGTTCTCCCTCCTCAGGGAGGGGGACGTTGTTCATTTATTAGTAATTATAAACAGTAATCCTAACATGACTGACTCTTAAATGAGTCATTAGTCATGTGCTGTAAAACCAGCAAAACCCTAAAACCCAGTTTATCAGATTATTCTGATAAACTGTAAAACTTGTAATAAACCTAAAATAATCAAATAAATATAAGTACTTGTATTCTGACCACAACCCCCCCCCAAACTGAAGCACTGAACAAAGCAGTGTGCCCAGTTTCGAGATGATAAGAATAGCATAGTACCTTATGTGCTGGCATTGTCCTCGAGAGCTAGAGCATTGTGCTGGCATTTATCCTCAGAGAGCTAGAGCATTGTGCTGGCATTTTACCTCAGAGAGCTAGAGGACCCGATGTGTACGTCTCGAGCGACCCGTCGTGTTTGAATTCTTGAAGCTACTGTTCATCTGTGTCAGCATATAGGAGTTTGGCAAGTACAATATAGGACTGTATTTGTGTCGGAGAAAAAACTGCCAGTGGCAGAAACCGTGCAAACCATTAACCCGCTGTTTCAAAACAATGCCCAAGGAGTTGTTTGATTGATTTCGCTGTGTTATACTCCGAAGCAAGAGTGGCTCATTTAACCTCGCGAGCTTGAGCCGCTGACGATTTTCCCTCGCGAGCTCGAGTGCTAACCGTTTATTCTCGCGAGCTCGAGTGGCTGGTTTATACTCGGGAGCTAGAGTCGCTGCTTTTTTTATACTCAAGAGCTCGAGTGGCTGGTTTATACTCGGGAGCTAGAGTTGCTGGTTTATACTCGGGAGCTAGAGTCGCTGCTTTTTTATACTCAAGAGCTCGAGTGGCTGGTTTATACTCGGGAGCTAGAGTTGCTGGTTTATGCTCCAGAGCTTGAGCTCGATATCCGAGAACAAAGTTATATTGAAGATAAAGTATTAGAACTGTGCACGTTGGCGCTTACGTGTCCGTGTCTGCGAAGCTTTGTGGTAGGCCGCGATATCGTTGGCATCATCAAAAGCTTCTGCTGTTTCCCACTTTGGTTCGCCTTCTCGCCATCTCACCAGGTATTCTAATTTCCCCGTCTCATCATTCGTACGATGTGTGATAATATGGCGAAACTCAACCCCTCCTTCGGTCCATAAGTCTTCGTTAATTGGTGGGTCCGTGCGTCTATGCACTAAACGGAGGAGTTCCACCCGTACCGGTTTGGTCTTGAATTCTGGTGGGGCGGAACCATCCTTGTTCGCTAACTCGTAGCGTTGGCCGTGTCTAGCTTTGACTACATATGGTCCAAACAATGGCCGCATAGCCTTCGTTGTTCGGCCTTCTGATCGTACCATGACCACATCTCCTTCGTCGAAATGTACCAAGTCGTGAGCATGCAGGCGGTCAAATGTCGTTGTAAGCTTGCCTGTATACTTCTTGGTAATGTGGTGGAGGGTCGGCAATATAGTGTCCTGTAACTGGTCTAATCGTTGTGCCCAGGTGTCATTTGTCATCGGCTGAGAATCCGGTAACTCGTCCGTGAAATCGGCGAACGGAACATGGCGGCGGCCAAAGTACACGCTAAACGGTGCACTCTTATGGCGACGGGATATCCGAAGGTTCTGGTATAGCATCGTAAACGGAAGGCGTTCGTCCCATCGAAGGGGAACTGCCTCACAGCATTGTCGAATAGAACGTGTAATCTCCTTGTGACGTCGTTCTGCCGCGCCCAGCACTTGGGGTCGATATGGTGGAGACACCTTATGTAGCATCCCCACTTCCTGGACCAGAAGCTCCACTAACTTGTTGGTGAACTCCTTCCCCATGTCTGTTTGGATCTTACGGGGAAACCATGTTCGCCAAAAAATCTCTATGAGTGTCTGTGTCGTGGTTTCCTTTGTCTTGTCCTGTGTGGCTCGAAGGATAGAATAGCCTGTGGCGATGTCTAAGACGTGAAGAATATAATTGTTCTTGCGTCTGGACTCCAGTGGCATCGGGATGTAGTCCACTTGAATATGGTCCCACGGGTAGCGTGCATCGATGCTAATCATCGGGTGGAAACCTTTACGAAGTGTGTCCTGTCCCAAACATGTGCCACATTGCCGCTTAACTTCTGTGGCTAACTCAAGTGCCCCTGGCCAAATGTGACCGTTCTGACGAAGTTGTTGGACTGTGTCCGCCGCCCCATGATGTCCTTTTTCGTGTTGCGCTTGCGTGAGTTGCGTACGACGCTGTTTCTCCGCCGGACTCGCTTGTGCAAACGCCGGTTGACCCTCTGCATCTGCCAGTGCCACTGAGATTTCTCGCGCTGTGTCTAAGCACATGACATATTTTGTATGCTTTGGTTCTGCAAAACCAAGTCGCTGTGAAAACAGCGGGTCCAGTTTGAATCCATTGGGAGGACCCACCCGTGCTACTACGGTATGACCCCATGGTGTCTTCCCACATGCGTACTTAGCGTACTTGAGGAACGTGTGTGGTGTCCGTGGTACCAGCACCGGTTCTGTCTGCAATAATTGTTTGAACAGGTCGAACCATGGTGCTCTTGGTACCCATGGTAGACATACTGTGGCCCGTGCGCCGTCGGCTCGTATCTTGCGTAACATCCTGTGTATCTGTTCCCAAGGCGGGTTCATCCATCCATCGACTATCGACCAGTCGTGGGCAAACGCTCCTTCCCCATCATCCTTCGTCCAGAACCGAGGAAGCTGAGCGTTGGTTGGGTCCGCAAATACATCTATGTCATTCGGTCCAAAGTGTTGTTGCGCTTGTTCAAAGTAACTAGGGAACAACTGCCAGCCGTCTGTATACATTATTTCGAGTTCGTCCTGCTCCGCTGTCCCCTCGTGTACTCTACTTAACATGTCCGGGAGCACATTTGTCTCTCCTGGTATATGCGATATGGTAAAGTTGAATGGCGCGATGATATGATGCCATCTCTGAAGCATCGGATTAAGCTTGAGCTGTGTGTTCATATACACAAGGGCCTTGTGGTCCGTGAAGACCGCAAACCGTTGCCCATCCAAGTATTCCCTGAAATGTGTCAGTCCATATACCAATGCCAGTAACTCCTTCATAGGTGTGGCGTAGTTCTGTTGCGCATGGTTCAGAGTCTTACTAAAGAACATTAAGTAATGTTTCTTACCGTTGACCCATTGGAATAGCGCTCCCCTAAACCGTAATCGCTAGCGTCGGTTTCCAAGTTCAGAGGAATGCCGTCGACCGGAAAGTGTAACGCCACAGCATTCACCACTGCGTCCTTCATTGCCTGCCACGCCTGTGCATGTCTCTCCTCCCAACGATCACCTATCAACTCCTTTGGTTTGAGTTTGCAAAATTCGCGCAAGGGTGCAACCGTGTTCGCGAAATTAGGCAGATGTTCGTGGAGGTAATTTGCTAAACCCAACGCCGAGGCTATATCTTTGTATCGTAGTGGTGTGGGCCAGTCGATCAGCTTGGCCTGCTTTTCATGGTCAATGTCAATGCCTTGTGCCGATACTTTCTTCCCTAGGATCATGACTTCGGAGATAGCGAAGTGGCACTTGGCAGGGTTAAGCTTAAAACTGTGGTATGTTAAGCGTTGTATCACCTTCTGCACCGTCCTAACGTGTTCGTCATAACCGTCACTGGCGATAACTATGTCATCGATATAGTGGTGAACCGGTAAGCCATCAAGTATTGTACTCAAGGTACGTTGGAACTGCTGCGTGAGTACATGAAGACCGAACGGTGCTGATGTGAACGAGTACTGATAACGTTCGTGTGTAAAACTAAATAAGTATTGTGAGTCTGGATGGATGGGCAGCCTGTGGTATACAGCCGATATGTCCAGCGTCGTATAGTACTTCTTACTCTTGAGGCGAGATATGAGTTCGTTGACCTTGGGGATCAGGAACTGGTCACCAGGAATAAGCGCGTTAACGGCACGCATGTCTAAACACACGCGTACCTTCTTGACGTTGCCTTCCGCATCGAATGTCGGTACCGCAAGGAGAGGAAGATTAACAGTCGTTGGTGTCGTTCGTTTCGTGATCACCAAATCCGTCAACCACTTCTTCACTTGTTCATCCACATAGGGGAGCCATCGATCGGATACGAAGTTACGCGCCGATCGCCGCATCTGCAACGCTTGTTCATGGGTTACTGGGATGGTTACCTCACTCCCTTCCAGACGACAGCGCGCGTTGTCGGCAATTTTCGCATTGGCTTCCAAATCCTGTGCCAACCGTTCGCGTACGTCGACGGGTTCCGTCGTGTTAGGTGCTTGTCGGCGTGGTATGGGTTCGAGGAGCTCTTCTAGTTCTGTGGGGTCTATTGGTGCAAGTGGCGATTGGATACCGCCTATGTATAGGCCCAAGCCTTTCAGCATATCTTGCCCCACTATAACATCTATACCCGTCGGCAAGTTCATCAATTCTAATGAACCGTCGATAATTCTGGTACCGTACCTTATAGGTACCACTTCCGTCGTCCCCAGTCGAGGAGTTCGCACCGCCTTGTCAGCTAAATATATAAATGACCCAGGTGGTGCCGGAGTTATTGGTCGGCCAAGGAGGTCTGCGGATGTCTGTGAGATACAACTTCTATTTGCTCCCGTGTCTATCAAGGCTTTGAACGTACGTCCGTTGATTTGTACTTGAATATAGACTCGGTTGTCTGACGTCAGCAATGGGTCTTGTATTGCCATCACTGCTCCAATCGTGGTAACAAATATGAAGCTCTATCCGACTCAGACACCCTCACCACTCATGCATGATCGGCTACCGACTCCCACGTCTCATAGGTGTGGTTTGGTGTTGACGTCATGTGCTCGAAGTCTTCGTAAAGGATCGTGTTGATATGAATCTCTGTAGCTTCCGATGGTGGAGCCAAGTCTTCGTCCTGTGTAATCGCATTCACCTGTACTTGAGGCGTCGGACGTATTGTAACTACGTCTCTAGTCTGGGATGTATTCTGCCCCTGTCCTGCGGTTGACGTTGTGGACGGTCTGTGTACCGATTGTACGTCCCTCAAAGGACGGTTGTTGTCGTATAGCCTTGCCCGACCCTCTGCGCTTACCGCTTGCGACGCCCTGAAATGATGACACCGTGGGATGTGCCTACCACCTGGTGGCGCCTGTGCCTGGCACCCCGCACAAGTCGTTGGTACCGTAGGTTGGGGCCGTTGAGTCCAATTCTGCGTTTGTCGTCTACTCGTCTGTAGGTTGGGGCGGCTATTGGTGTGGTCGCGACTTCCATTGGTCGTCGGGCCCTCGCGGTTGTTGCGACCCTGGAAACGTGCTGTCGTACGTTGCTGTGCATCCTGAATGTCAGGGGCTCAACAGCTGTATAAGCTCGTGTGTCTCCATCAGTTGCCATTTGGGATGCAACTGTAGAGTACGTTCATACGTACGGCCGTTGAGAGCTTCTTCTAACAGTTGTACAATGCAGTGGTTCACTAAATTCTGTTGGAAGTCGGCATCTGTCTGGCACCGTTCACGTGCCCTCCTATGGTTCTCCATGAGCTGTGTCATTTGTTCCATAAGAGGAGTGTGCATGTTCCGACTTTGGCCCTTGGCTAACTTGCGAAACGCGGGATCGACAGTGGCTTGTGTTTCGTGCGAACAGATCTGTTCGATCTGTAGCTGAGGTGTGCATGTCTTCAACCGTTCAGAGTTGTCGCGGATGTAGTCCAGCGTTGACTTCTCCGCCTTGAAGTAAGATAGTACCTTATGAAACCATGTAAGGTTCCAACTCTCGTCCAGCCCTGCGATTTGTGCGTTCTTGAACGCCTCGAGGAGAGCCCTCTTGTGTCCCGTTCCATAATATCATGTAGGTAGTATCTGTTCGACGGCCAATCAGGCCACGTACGTGGTGAAGGTACGGGACGCTTCTCTACCGGTCGGGACTCTAATGTAGCTCGAAGTGTCTCAATCACGCCCCGAAGAGCTTCAGCTCGAGCCGTGTTATTCTCCTCGATTGCTTGGCATAGCTCGTCACTTAAATGTAGTATCCGTGCGTGTAGCGCCTGTCGCCTTTTCTCGATACTAGCCGGTGTGGGCGGAGGCACTGTTGTCTCCTTCTCTTGTCGTTTAGGTGTCTGTACATATTCACTGGGCGCTACTTTCTCGCCCCACTGACGTTGCTGTTGTTGGCGCAGGTTCGTACTTAATCGGTCCTGTCTATTCTTCACCGCCTGCTTACCTTGAGGATTCTGTCTGGCTAATACTTGTTCATGTGCGAACTCTTGAAAAGTTGGTGTGTTCTCACTGGCAGACAGGGTATCATCCTCCTCGGTTGAACTGTCCTCTGACCCTGGTGATTTGTACCCGAGTCCATAAAACGGACGCTCACAGCCTTGAATTCGGAAGGTAGGGTTGTCTTCGTCCTCTGGTACTGCCTGTACCCGTTCGTGTGCGTCAGAAGAACTCTCCTTAGCGGCCGGCCCTATTGTAGTTCGTCCGGTGTTTATGCGCTGTAACCTCTGTTCGTATTTTTTCAAGAGAGACTGCTGTTGTGTCATCAGCTCCGTGAGTTTCTGAGCTGACGATTGTTCCCGTGCCGTTTCCTTGTTGTTGGTACGGTTCCGGTGACGCTTCCGCTTGTTAGGTGGGAGGCGTGGTGGGTCATTACTGGGAAATAAGGCCCCTGGAGTATCCTGAGACGAACGAGGGGACAGCCCTTCACTGGCTACCTGTTCACCAATAAAAGTCTGACTACTGTCCGCACGCAGGTCGGGTACTTCCTTGGTCTCTCACCTCGAATATGACATCCTCGTCAGATTGTGCAGGTCCATTTTGTTTGCTGTTGGTGGCTGCTTGTCGTCCGCGGAAATAATGTGGAGCCCCAAGATGTGTCTGTTGTTGCCCCTCCAGCGCCTGACCTGAGTGCGGAGCGGAGCGTTCCGTAATGGGACTGACGACGTTTAGTTCCACGTCGGTCGATATCATCTTCCTTGCGGCGCTCAGGATTCAAGAGTTGCTGTCTACGACTTTGGCGGGGTAGGACATGGTTGGTGAGTTGTTTGTCAATGGAGAACTAGAAATGTGTGCGAATGAACTGATAGAGTACTGAATATAAATATCCATTTTCTATTAAATTTCATCCTTCAAACACATAACGTCTCGACATCGAACTCCGAGGAACTCGTGGGTTCCCTCGTGACTGTTTTATTTCCTACACTAACATAAGTAGTGTGGATAGTCTATATACTACTCAACACTACCAGCTGTCTTACTCTTCATCCCACAATAACATATGGTTGAGTGCCTCATTAGTCGGAGACCACTTCTCGTTCTACTCCTCGCCAGCTCTTACTCCGGCCTAATGACGGCCTATTCCTTGGAGAACCCTGTTGGGAACTTCCCTCATCGCTCCTCTTTTACTCTTCTTACCCGTGATGTCTTGTCATGTGCTGTTGCGGTTGTTGGAATATAGCTTCTTGATCTAAAGAACGATTGCTCGTTATTGCACTCTAAACTAAGCTGCCGTCAACCACACCTTCTGTGCATACTGTTGATCCTCTCCGTTGACCTGATTTATCTGGAAGTTCTAGTAGATTTGAGTGTGTTCGCATATCATTTTTTTCACAATTTAACCTTGTATTTACTTGCATCGTTCGTGTTATGTGCGCCCCACCCTTATATGCTCCTAATAACTCACAGGTGCTTACTTTGTGTCTCTGTATGCTTCCTAATATCCCATTCTGAAAATTTTTGTAAAATAATCTAGTATGCTGCTGATTCATTGCGTCATCGTACTAACCGAGTCGGTACTAACCATGTACATCTCCCATCTCTCTACTACACTACTGTGGATCCTAAAGAACTTTCTTCTAACAACTTCTTAAATACAATTTAAGCTCATTAGCTTGCAATTCGATTTGTAGCCCTGTCTCACACTGAAAACAACCTTCCTACCTGTACTCACACATGTCTACTTATCTGTGGAGTTCTGACTGATTGTCTGATTTCGTCATTTGATCGTCGTGAGACTTTCCTTGTTGACCCTGGTTAATGTTCTGCTTGATTGGAATGTTCGCTCTTCGGGTTCACTCGTATTAGTAGATTCTTTTCTTCATCCTCGTCGTCAACACGTCGTTAAATCCAACGACCGGATAATCTAAATCGTTCATTTTGATGCGACATTCTCCGTTCGCATTGTCTTTTCAATTGTTATACTTATAACAAAAAAATAATGTGCCAGCTACTGACTAATTCATATTCTGTAGCTTTCTCTGTAATTACTAATAAACTAACAACTTCTGTAGTAAGTTAAAAAATGTAGTAAAGTATGCTTGAGATAACTGTATCTCAACGTTCTCCCTCCTCAGGGAGGGGACGTTATTCATTTAATGTAATTATAAACAGTAATCCTAAAATGACTGACTCTTAAATGAGTCATTAGTCATGTATTTGTAAAACCAGCAAAAACCCTAAAACCCAGTTTATCAGATTATTCTGATAAACTGTAAAACTTGTAATAAACCTAAAATAATCAAATAAATATAAGTACTTGTATTCTGATACACAACTAAAATATTTAAAATACAAATAAAACCAATGTATTATCTCAATTGATCTTGATATTTTAGACTGACCGGAGGCCGTATTTCTACAGCTCAGAGAAGACCAATGAGGAGTACCTGCGATCTAAGTACTAAGCCGGCCGAAATAAGCCAGGAGAATGTTCCCGGGAAAGTCTACTTCCACAGGACCCAGGCACTATTTACTCCAATATCATCACCGGGACATGAGTCTCCCATTTTGGATGGTATTATAGACCCAACCGCTGGGAAGAATACACCTCCCTCCTTACCTAATTGGGGGGAAGGCACATCGCACCCAGCCAAAGTCGACGTGCGAGATTATCGTAACGGATGATCCCTAAGATCTTCATTCCAACACCACGTCTCAGTAACGAGCGTCGTGAAGCGTCGACCATGGACTTTAATATCCACCGAAGGGAACTAAAGCTTCCCGCATATATGCGAGTGACGAACGTGGTATCATGGAAGGACCGCAATGCATTACACCAACCCGCCGAAGACTTTCAGTCAACAGAGGTAGATATGCTGAATGCAGAAGTTAACGAACTCACAGTTAAGATG
>LUCW03001642.1:0-33352 GCA_001586965.3 Sphaeroforma sirkka
GAGCCGGGAAATAGAGATGTGGGTTTGGAATTCCAGATTTGTGTTAGGGAGCTTCTTTTTTTTTTTTTTTTGCGGTAGGTTTCCACTTTGGGTTCGAGATTTTCAGATTTGAGGGCCCGAGGTGGTTTTTTGTCAACATTTAAATATTACAATCAGTTTTATCACCCTGCTGTTATTTATACGTGTGTAAAAATGTAGCAGTCATTTGAGTAACGAGATAAGTGATTAACATTGATACGAAACACACCTTTCTATCAGTAATTGTGAATACAACTAGCATTTAATCTGACATACATATTTGCCAGGTGCACTGTAGTGCACTGTGCACAGGATCAAGCTTCTGATATTAACATATTCATGTCACTGTAAAATTGGCGGATTCAGAGGAACCAATATAATTTTTTTAACAGAGACATCTTTTAATCAGCTGGTCCGTCCGGATGGCTATGGGTTTTCAATACTTTTTTTCTTTCTTCCAAGTTTGTTTGCTGGTCAAGAGAGAAAATAACTATAAAAAGCTTACAAAATGTCTTGGACAATTACTGCAAATTCATTCACTTCAAACTTTATTAAGTCTAACAATTTTACTACTCAAAAACTAAATGGTGGGATCAACCAAAATCATTACTATCTTATCATTTGTCTTCGGACAATTAACCCTAGACTCCTCGTCGCTTCAGCGGCTGTTATGAAGCCTAACAAGATCAAGACGATGCCAGCAGCGCCAACTTTTTTGCGTCGATCTCTGGAAACTCAAGCAAAGATTCAACAACTGCAGGAATAAAAACATTACAAGCTCGACACCACATATTCCTTGCACCTTGGATTGCTGCGACTATCTGGCAATAATGCTGGCAGTAAAAATTGATGCCACGACGACGATGGGTGATTACGATGGTTGTACAGAAGCTGTGTTGCAAGCGGCGATGAATGTGGTACCGGTGATATTTAACTGCTGCTCTGGTGATGACCCTGAATTATGTCAATGGTGGCGTTTTTTGGTTCTGCCCAGCGTACAAATACTGAAATGTATATTCTGGAAGGAGGGTGTCGGGGTCTTAACACATCAATCGATTTTAAAACTGGCGAACTGAAAGCACTGAGGTCATCTAGCACTTGGAGATAGTTATCATCAGGAATACTCTGCTATAGCCTTCTTAGTAGGCGACTCGGTCGATAAAAGTGATAGTGACATGCTGACGAGGTTTGTCCGACATGAGGGTTCGTGAGAAATACGCTACGCTATCTGGTCTTTAGTGAGAAACTGTGGATTCAAAATAACAGTGCTAATACTTAGTCGATATTAAACAAATTGAACTACCCCCCCGTCTATTAACAAAGCTTACCCCTTTGAGCATCATCTCCAAGAACGCGATTTTGTCCACATTTCTACCATCGTTGGTGTTACATTTTGGGGACGCAACGGGTACAGAGCTCTCTACATCCAAGTTAGCACGGGACTAATACATTGTTAGCTTGGGTCAAGGATGCCCAGGCAGGGATTGAACAGACTGAACCTTTTTTCGTTGAAGTCTAAAATTTTCAAGAAATAAGAAATGCCAACAGCTTCGATGCGCTTTTTTTATATTAAATTATGGATCCCATATAATACAGTATAATGGGGAAGCAATCGGAATATTCACAAGTTCTGTAGCTATAGATTGCAGTAGCTATAGCTACGGAACTTGTGGTATCTATTACTTTGTGATGAAGCTCATAGACAATACCGCCGAACAGAATTGTTAGTACACACATCTCAAATAATCAGGCGAGAGCATCATATGAGATGAACGCAGCCATGCATTATATTTGCACATATCATACCAACCACTGTTACGAAAATTACCAAAACCTCTTTTATTGCACCAAAATTTTCTTTCACAAATAATGTAAAGGAATAAATAGCAGCCATTTGTAGGATTGCTACGAGAAATTCAGAGATCCGCTCTTGGGAATCCAAATTCGTGAATCGAGAACGTCAACATGGCTCCAGGGGTAGAAATCGAGCCAATCCAGCAACTCTACTCAGTGTATCATCCCATGGCAAGGTGGTGGTGTACGAGAAGGGACGAATGTGGTAGCCTTCCCGCCGTAGAATTTCTGTTGTTTGTTTGTGGTTGAGCATGCAATTGAGATTTGCTTTGGTTTCGAAATTTTTCAAAACTTCTTAGATTTTAGCGTTTCGGGCTATAGGGTTAGGGTTTAGGGTTAGCTAGCCTTAACCTTCGCTGGATTTACAATACAGGACACGGCAGTTGCGAACGCGGAGTGGCGATTGAATAAAACAAAAACCTTATGTTGCTGGTTCTATGGCATACACATTTGTCCTTTTTTGTAACACCCACAAATGTGTAAAATTTATGCACACCCAACTGCAGTGCAATTATTTCCTCAATGTCACACTATCCCGCACATAACTACACAAAACGCATATTCCTCTCTGTCCAGCCTTGTGAAACGGCGTAAATTCCCCGACCTATTATCCACGGTATGATCACAACGGACGAGAACACGCTCACATTGAACCACACAATGGAGCTAGACACCTGTTGGAGACTCCACCCGAAATGCAAATGTGGCGCGTGCGGGGTATCATTCTTGCGGACCAGACCTGCCAAACACCGAAACCCAGATACAGCATGATCGGATTGGTAGCAGGTGCCTCTCAACACCATATCCCATAGAACTTCGGACAACTGTGCGTGTGCGAGGGACAGCGCCCACAGACGAAGGTACGAAGCAGTGTTGGAGACCGCACCCAGACAAGAACTCAATGCTGTGGATGCTGTTGGTGAGATCATGGCGTCGCGAGCGAAGTCGAACTGTCGAGGGACCGGCGAGTAGAGATTCAGGACAAATCCCAGTATGCATAGAGGCCGGAGGAAATACAATGGACTTGGTGCCGACTAAGCTTGCCTATAATTCGCTTTGAGAAATACACATCCTAAAGGCACTCACCGATTAAGTGATAGGAAAACAAAGTGCGAGAGGATTTGCTCCTACTAAAGAACGTGTGTTCGACCACGTGTTACAACGAGTCGATTGTTATTGTACTCTGAGGTCCTTGTAGGCCACTACAAGAATACTGTAGTGTAATCTGAGATACCTTCGGTCAAGAACAAACTACATATGACGGTACATCGTTAAGCAAGAACTATAATTGTTAGTGACTGGCGCCGACTCGCTCAATAAATGACATTAAATTACACATACCGTAGCCGCGTTCTCTTCTCGGCGGAACATGTAACACCGCCAAATAATCTACCATAACTCAAAAAATCTGGAACAGAAAAAGCATTCTTTTTTAACACTAAAGGTGATGGAATATACATTGATTTCCAGGAACTTGAAATGACGGAATGAAGCATCAATTTACAGCACATAGAAAGTGACGAATAAACATTAATTTATGACACTCACAGTGACAGAATAAGCACATAAAATGACAGAATACGCATTTATTTCCAACACTAAAAGGAACATACCTCGCCATGCCCATGTCCGCCAGACGTATGCACGATGTGGCCGTCGTCCTCTTCATCGTCGTCGTCTTTTCGATAGGTGTGATCCAGAGTCTTCTTGATCCAGTTGTTATTTGATATCCCGACCTTTTCTGTGCTTGGTTGATTTGAAACACACGTATGCAGTATGGGATCAGTAATAATCAATCACAAACAAGAGTGTGTAACATGAGGAATTAAACGACAATAGTAATACACACAAACACGTAGGCAGCATGAGATTTAATGTATGGGACGGTGATGTGGATGCTTGCACTTCGTTCCCCTCCATTCGAATATCCTGATCAAAATTGGGCTACGCCATTGCTGAGCTCTAGCTTCATTAGCCGGCCCATTGATTCATGTGTCGAGCGTATGCTGGTGTCTAGCATATGGCTACCGCGAATGGGTTTCTCGGTTGTGCTCTGGCAATAACACGAAGTACGATGCAGAAGGTATGTCACCGGCATAACAGGCCGATTCGTGGTCAAGGACCTGCAGGACGGTCTGGGGACTGGGGCCGAT
Organism: Sphaeroforma sirkka; assembly: GCA_001586965.3. Taxonomy (NCBI): domain Eukaryota; class Ichthyosporea; order Ichthyophonida; genus Sphaeroforma; species Sphaeroforma sirkka. Next base: position 4,026 of record LUCW03001642.1, read on the forward strand.
GACATGTGGAGTCGACCACACTCTACAGCGTCGTGAGGGTTTCTAAGGATTGGGGGTTTATACCCCTATTCCCCGGATGGGACGATGGGCCTCGATTGACTGGTGTGGGGATCTCTTGAAGCGCATTGCGACATAATCACACGCTGTGAGATTAGTTATAGGCGCTGTGAGATTAGTTATAGACGCCGTGGAATTAGTTATAGGCGCTGTGAGATTAGCCATAGGCGCTATGGAATTAGTTATAAGATTAATTGTACGCACCTCTCGCCGATGTGAATAGGCATTGGACCCTGTCGACGGGTGTCACCAAGGCCTAGGCCTCCGTCGTTTAATAAGCGTATTAGTTAAATATGCGTACTAGTTACAGGAACAACTTTGTCGAACTGGAGAGCTACGTTGATGTGCATACTGACTGACTGACAGCTGCAGACAGAATGAGTCATACTAGCACGTGCTGCCAAGTTAGCGCACCGGGTCCTGAGCGCCTGTTGCCACATGCACGTAGTGCGTTCTAGACACCTGTTGTCAAACAAGCGGATGAGTACCTACCACACTCGACTGGGGGGGGGGCTCATGGGCTATCTATTCAACGGGATGATATTCTGTGGCATAACAACAGTACACTATCCTCGCGAACAGATAAATATGCGGATAGGAGGTGTCTCGACAGCCGCAGGGAGTTCTAGTCGCTGAACGAAAAATGTTTGTGTAGACGACGGTGTGCCCCACCGTCGACACATCAACCACACTTTCTGGCCTGATACTGTACATCTATATCTACACCTACATCTACATGTACTTGTACATGGCACCTCTGAACGAGTCTGTATTTAACATGCACTAACAAGCACAATTAGAACACGGGCGGACTGGTCACGCTTAGAACAAAGTGTGTACAACCACTCGTTGGCACAAGCAAGGGAGTTGTCCACGTGGGGGTCCTCTTCATCTACACGGAAGCGGTTCGATTCGCATCAGATGGCATCCAACTGCATATTCCGGACGTTTGTTGATCTCAATGAGCAAAGGCGTTCGGTGACATAAGGGGCCGTAGCTACTAGGAGGAGTTGGGTTTCGTATGTACTTCTCTGGCGGGTGTATGTCTGGATTGCATCGGCAACCCCACAAGTCGATTACAACCAAACATGCGTGTGCGAACGATAAGTTTGTGGTTTCGCAGATACACATCCTTAGAGCTGGGAAGGATTTACATGCGCATATGTTTTCATAATCGACGCGCATTCCGAAAGCACAAAGGTGCTTCCGCGGTAGATGCGTGCACAAAGAGTCTGAAGGTTCGATAAGGGTCCAGATTTCGATTAGTGTTTTTCTAATCTGTAAATAATACGAATTGAAGCCAAATGCGGATATGAACATACAGTTATATACATATTGGTTCTCATTCTCTTGGTCGAGATATAGGACATGCAAGATTACATTGTTAATACTTCCACTGTTCCTCGACCAAAAACCGTGATGACAATGGTCTCGCGGTTGGATATAGCTCAACTTTTAGACATCAAGTGGGACCGTAACAACGCACAGCTTTAGTCCACGAGATGAAACTGCTAAATTTCATAAAAAAAAGCTTACGGCAGGTTGCTGATGACGGTTACATACTCTAGGTACATGATTTCTGGTTCAATCGACAAATTGTGTTTAGTACGGTGAATAGCTATCATGTAATCAATCGACTTTGTGCCCTGTATAGTGCACTCTGAACACCTCAGTGTATTCATGATGATTAAAACATATTGCATCGTAAAACACCGTGCCAAGTTACGATGTAATTTTTTTTATGAAACTGTTACGCTTTGAGATCTACCATCGACTAAAAAAAATATAGGTTATTGGTAATCTTATCACGATATTTGCGGATCTGTACATGACCAAAGCACCAATTCGTTGAACTGATGTGTAACAATGGTTACACTATATCGTCGATTAAAGAAACGGCGATCTAGTACTCCGAACACCTATTACTTATATGTTAGACAATGGTTTATCAAAGCCTAGCCAGAATAGATGGCATTGTCATCATCAGAATGAAGTCGAGGAGAGGCAGATTGATTCGATATTTAAACTCTTTTATTTTAGAATGTATACTTATATAATATATTAACACACTTAACTCTTTATATTTAGCCGCCAACTATATTTGCTGGACGGGTCTTGACATTATTGTATATATATCAGATATTTACAGTCTATATTGCTGCCTCAAGTTGTAGTCTTAAAGTACAACAACCATAGTACTAGTGATAGGCGAGACCGAGGACAGATCAGACTGAGTAGCCTTCAACTTTGGTTGTTTGAATGCACACACTCCGGAGCACACATTATATGATGTGACCTGGTGGAAGTTGTTCACGTAGTAACCGTCACGGTTCTTGATCTCCCTGAAGGGTCTTTGCAACTGAGCCACCTCGCACAGGCATCGGTTGGCTACAAGCATATCAGTACGCTTGAACGTTTGAAGCTCGTTCGCTGCAAAGCTCAGTGCTGCATAACTGGTGACAGTCTCATCCCCAGGTCTTCGGTTGTACATCGCACGTGGGAAGGTGTCTGCTACCTCTACCCGTCGGTTGAATGTGACTGCCCTGCGACCGACGACAGAAGGACGCGCCTGTATTGGAGTGACCTCCTTAGGTTTCTCAGTAGTCGCTTTCGGTACTTTCAGGTGCGTCCTAGGTGATTTTGCAGGTTCATTTCGTCTCGAGTCCTTATCGCTGATAGTTGGTGATTTGGGTGCCTTCTTGGCAGGCGTTGGTGACTTAGGTACTTTCTTAGCAGTTGTTGGTGTCTTGGGTGCCTTCTTGGCAGTTGTTGGTGTCTTGGGTGCTTTCTTGGCAGGTGTAGGTGATTTAGATACTTTTTTATCAGGTGTTGGCGATTTCTTACCTAGGCTAAACATAGTTTTGGCTGTGGGTTCAAGCGAGCAGTGCCCCCGTTTATGTGGTTGTAATCTGGATAGAATGATGAAATGTACGAAACAGTGGCTATTATTTATCTCAATTCTCGTCTGAAAGTGTGAATCGAGCTATCCTCGATGGTATAAAATCGCAGTGACGCAGACCACAAATAGAAAAGGCTGAAAAGCAAATCAATCACTATGCTGTGCGAGTCTGTGATTCTGTGACTCTGTGACCTGTGCCTCTGACTCTTTGTCGCCGTCACCACAAAAAACAAATTTAATACTCTTGCTTGTCAGCCACAGTCAGGGTGCTAAAAAATCATAGGCCCGGCCATCAGAATTTCAAAAACTGGAAGTGACTGGAACTTGAAACCGGTTCACGGCTTTTTGGTTTTACCGTTTTTGGCATTTTGCTGTGCGTGTGTAGCGATAATTTAACGCAAATTATTGTGGGAAGAATGAATCACCGAATCATTGTTCACTGTTTCGAGAGCACAAGCCAAGGTGACATTTTATTGGAATAGTTGAATGTTGGGAATGTCGTATTGTCGCCTGATCGGTGCTCTTCAATAGTCCTCATTTTATACCTATAGTCAATACTCAGGATACTGAATAGTGTCATATTTCTTTTGAGAACAATCTATTTATTAGTAAAATATAAAAATACAGAGTAAAAATAGTAAAAACGTACATACATACTATTTTTTATTTAAAAAATGATGTGACCAACTTTTTTCTAAATTATAGATATAGTCTCTATGAAAATATAAGCCTAAGGTCTATCATCTTTGTATATGTAATTATGTACATCCCTAACTCCCTCTCCCTATCAGACTATCACTATGGGCTACATATGACCTATGAGGCTACGAGTCTATTTATGACTCTATGTGAGTCTGTGACGCGTCAGTCGTCCCTCGACGAGAGAGGAGTCGAGGTCCAAGGCTATGACTATGAGATTTCTTATTGTATTTTAAATTAATTTTGTATGGCCCTACTACAGAATACAGAGTACAGACTCAGAGTTCTGGACTCACTCAGAGAGTAAGGGAGAGTTTTTTTTAAATTGCAAATAAAGATAATAAACGGACAAGTCTCAGAGCCTCAGACCCTCTGCCGCAGCGACGCAGCGGAGCCTCGCAGCTTCGCAGGCCGTCGGGTTCCTTTTTGTTTTTTGTAAACTACATATTTGATTTTTATATAAATGTTTTTTAAAAACAAAACAACCCAATTTAACAAAATTATTGAAGGAACAACCCCAAATACATATGTGCATACATCCAGTCTGCCATACGCACGCGGCACACTGACACGAGTATAAAATTTAAAAACTGCTGGCTTTTTTTAAAAAACAAGTTTATATATTTATATTTTTATAAAAAAATAGGTGGTATGTATTTTCAAAAATAAAATAATACAATATGTATGTCGATGGTTTTTAAAAATAAAAAAAGTAATATATATATGCTTTTATTTGTTTTTGTTTTTGAAAAACAATAATATAAATATCACGCACCTCCGCACAGTCAGTCAGTCACACACTGCTTGAGTGCGGGCACAGACGCACACGGAATAAATAACGCGAAAATCACGATGCTCTTCGCCTCAAATTTTTTTATACCTTTCGTTTTGTTTTGGTTTTCTATATATCAATTTAAAAAAAATAAAAATAAAAAGAGAATACATACATATATTTTTTTATAAATCATGCTATTTTGAAATTCGGAAGTGACAAAATTGGAAACTGAGAATTAGAAGTGGTATAAGTATTTGAAACAAAAGTAAATTAGGTGTTCCAGTGTCAAACCTGTAAATACTATGTAAATAACCCTTTTCTACCGTTCCATTTCTGATGCTTCCCATAAACTTTTTTTAAACAGGACTTTTGGAACAATCAGCATTTTTTTTTGGAGAAGTTTGGTCGGTTTTTATAAATACATGAATTAAAAATGTACCTAGAATATTTATATATAAAAATGAATCCCTCCAAAAAATTGTGCCCAGTCCAGTCAGTCGTTGACCATTGTATTTACCATTTTCTGTGAAACCTGATAAAATCATAGTCGAGCAGTGGGAAGTATAGCGCCTTCTTTGGAAGCAATAAAAATGCTTGGAATATAAATTATGGAGTATATAGTACTCCTAGAGCAGTTAAAGAGACATCTATAGTTCTATATTGTTTGTACGTGTGGTCTACTGGTCAACTGGTCACTGGTTGCCAATATAGAATAGAGTAATTATGTATGACTCCTAACTCTTCAGGCATATGTACAATTGTACAGTGTACTATCAAATATATACATATGTACATATGTACATACTATGCATACATACATATTTTGTTTTGTTTTAAAAAAAAATAGACATTTTATCCATTCCTGAGTCCTGAACTCCTGACGACTTATAAAATAACAATCCGATTCCTTTTTAAAAAAAAGTCGGGTGAGTCCTACATATCTTGACAATAAGAGAGAGGGCCTAACAGCTAAACGGCATACAGTGAGCTTGTATCATAGGCTTTTCAGCCTTCAGGCAGCTAGCCCCAGCCCCCCAAGCCTTCAGAAGTTCAGGCTTCAGTAGTTTTAGTACATAGCTAGTAGGCGTTCGCTATGTCGTTCAGCACCTCCTTCAGGGCCCAGGCTTTTAGTCCTTATATTTAATTATGTACAACTCCAAAAAATATCTACTTACAGAGTCACATGACACTAGTCTCGGAATGAGTAAAGAGTGACGACTGAAGATTGAGGAGAGAACAGAGTGAGTGAACAGTGGTCACTGGTCACTGCCCACTGGGGTTTTGTACTCTGGTCAGTGAGACTGTGATAACACACTATTCATGATGGGCTCTCTCTGTCTCAGTGTCTCTCAGTCCCTCACAGTCAACAGTCTCACACACACTCTCTCTCTCTCCCTCTCAGTCTCTCTACATATCTCTACTCTCTCTATAGAAGTGTCTCTCGTGGAGAGTAGTAGAGTACAAAGTGGCATTTAGAGTCCACTGAGAAGAGGTACAAATGACAAGTCGCAACAAGAGTGAAGAGTGAGAACTGAGAAAATTCAAGAAGAGTCTCACTGAGATTCAGATCAATGATTATAGAGAAAATAGATGAGACTTGAGATTTAAAGAGTTGAGACTTAAAGTCAGAGAAGCTAAGAAGGTTTTTAGTCACCTCTTAGAGGACCTGGGGAGGTTGGGACACGGGACATCTAGACTCTAGTCCTATACTAGTCCTCTACTCTCTCTAGTAGCAGTAGAGTGAGGCTGTTGCGGCGTTGTGAGGCCGTGAGGCTACTAGACCGCTGGTGCCTCTTGGTGGTGAGTTCAAGAGTTGGAAGTTGGAACCGCTCTCTCAAAGTCTCAGGCTAAGCCTGACCTCAAACCAATATTCCGTTAAGACCTTTATAAATCAAATAAAAATGACGTTTACGCTCAACTTTTAATTCATATACGGTCCTTTGTATGCTCATAGGTGCACCTTGAGCGTCTAAACATTTAAGTGTGTACCATTTTGACCATACGACCCAGTCCTACAAAAGAACTTAGGTAGATCCTTCATAAATATGCATTTACGTTCAACTTCTATCTTGTACTCACGTAATGCAATGAGCTTAGGGGCTAAATAAGCGCACAACATTTTGTGGACACGGGAAAAAAAGTTGAACCTAAACGCATATTTATTCACTTTTAAACGTTACAACGGTTATAATGTGATCAGCAGGGCCTACCTAAGTTCTGATATAGGACTAGTTCGTATCGTGAACATGATACGCACCTAAATGTTTAGACCCACACGTTGCTATGAGCATATAAAGGCCCGCATATGAATAGAAGCTGGATGTAAACGTATATTTATCGATATATAAAAGTTCTAACGGAATCCGGTTTGAGGTTAGGACTCTTAGGGTCCTAGGTACATATTTACTGCCTCTCTAGTAGACAGAGAGTCCTAAGCTCATTTCATTTTGCCTATATGCGATAAACTTTAAACGTAAACGCAAAAAGTTTTGTTTTTACAGCGTTTTTAAAGTATATCGGGGGCAAATAGACCATGAAAATATTCCAATTACGCACCTGAGAAATTGACCCTTTTTAACGAAAAAGCGATTTGAAATTATTTATAGCTGACACAAAGTGAAAAATAGGACTATTCGTGACAGTTAGGCCGCCTCAAAAACTAGGACTATATTTAGGATAAACTTTGAACGTAAACGCTTCTTTTAGCGTATTAACGGGAAACGTAATGAAGTTAGGAGATGACCTAGTGGTAGACTAGAGTAGGTCCTATTTACATACTCTCTACTACTACCAGAGGATAGTAAATCATTTAGAAGAATAGGCGTCGAGACGTCGACTCGTGATTCGTGTATAGTTGTACTCAACTACGCAGTACACACACATCAACAAGAAGTTCCAAGAAACGTCAAGTCGTCAACGCACGTCAGTAGACAGTACTCACACTCTCACTGTCTCACAGTCTCGCGGTCTCACAGTCGTTGCTCGTGTACCCCACCCAGAGACTCAGAGTCCCACTGTCCCAGTCCGTCGTATGGTATGTCTGATTGTACTCATTTTATTAAAAAAATTACTGAGATACATAGTGATTCGAGTGTATTGTGAGTATTTACGACTTGTTGTGAGTCGTGTGACTCACGACTCGTGAGTTATGCCTCATGACTCGTGTCAAGGGACTCAAGTCGTGCGTCAGGCCGGCAGCCAGCTCATAAGTAACGAATCTCAGAATCTGCGAATATTATGCATAGATTCCTAAGATATGTAGTACATACTCATTTGTTTTTTAAAGTGACAAGAAAAATATATATATATGTTTTCACTATGTGTACCTCTGAACCTCCGAGACTATTCCCCGCTTGCTGTAAAACTACCTGCTCTTGTTGTGAACTTGTGTGTAACACTAACACTGTAACTGACTGACTGTTCAGTGTGTGAATAATAAATATAGTCAGGCTATACCAGTCCAGACTTCAGCCAGACTGCCAGAGTGTACCTTTCCTTTTGTGACTTGTGTGTGTGTACTGGGTAGTCGTGTGACTGTGTGATTGTGTGTGTGTGTGTGTATCAAACTGTGTCTTTGAAATTGTGACTATGTTGAGTTTGTGACTTGTGTAAGTTGTGAATTCTTGTGACTTATGAGTCGTGACTCGTGACTCGTGAATCGTGACTTCTTTATATCTTCTCTCTTATTTGTGTAAATATTGTGACTTGTCAGTCTTGAATTAGAGCTGAGTTGAGTTGTGACTTGTGCCTTCTTGTGACTGGTGAATGGTGACTGTGAGTCATGAGTGATGACTCGTGAATCGTGACTTCTCTCTCTTCTCTCTCTTTGCGTTAAGAATTTTGACATGTGACCAGATCTGCTTGTGACTTGTGACTTGTGAGTCTCTGGCTCTCTGCTGTGGAGCTGTGAAATATTAAATATGTAGTATTTTTTTTTTGAATACATATGTACTCGGTGCTGATTTTTATGTGTCGCCGAAGTGTGAATTGTCAGACTGTGTCCCGGAATCATCCTCTCACGCGGTCGCGGTGGACTATGCTGAGTTTGCTGAATGCTGACTGCTGAGTTCTGACTCCGGGACAGTCTGTGACACAGATTTCAGTTTTGACTCTGTCAGCTGTCTGTGTATTTTGTATTTTAAAAAAATACTATTTTTTAAGATAGAAAAGTATTCAGATATTTGTTTGAAACAAAACTACATAACTGTGTAAATGATTTGATTTGGTGATATAAGCTCTGGACTTATAGAGCAGATGATGAGTCACATGATGTGATTGTAAATGTTTAGGGGCTGTGATGGGTCTGTGGCCACTGGCCACCGCCCAGTGTCCACTGTCCACTTTCCCTGGGGGCTTGTGTATTTTAAAGTGTGTTGTCCCCGGCCTCCCTCAGTACTGCCCTCAGTGCCTTCAGCCTAACGTCAATAAGTTAACGTAGTGTAAATAAAAGTTGAACGTTAAGTTATTTTTCAATTTGTAAACGGTTTAACTTTTATAGCCTCAAAAATTTATGGTCGAAATCGTGGATTTTGCACTTCAGAGCTGCACCTATACACAAACGAAATGGGCTATGAAACTAAAATTAACCAATGAAAATCAGATATATCTATTTTATATGGAAATTTTTTTTAAAAGAAAGGAAAAGAAACTGTTGCAATTTCACTTGACACAAATTAATGGCGGGCCAAATGACACAAGCGGTGCGAATATTTAGGACACCTTGAGTCAAAATATGCATATCAGTTATAAAAGTTGTCCGTTAACAGTTGTTTTTTTAATAAACGGTTTAGCGTATAACTTTTTGACGTTAGCCTTCAGTGCCCTAGTCCCTGACACAGCCACAAGACTTACAGTCTCACAGTGCCCTGCGAGGGACTGTTCCCTGTGTTCTGCCGACTCCTGTTAGCGGGGTCTGCTATTTTATAAATAACGGCTAACCTCAACACTCAAGACCTCAGGGCTCAGGGGCGTCAGGGGCTCAAGGCCCCTCAGCCGATTCCTGTTTTGTTTTGTTTTCTAATTATTTAAAAATAAAAAACAACTTTGATTTGATTAAATAAATATTTTCAAAAAGCTTTTCGTCTAACTTTTTTTATACTGTACATATATAGCTCTATTGAGTAAATTTATACTATTTATAGGGTGCAAACATAAGACTGTCCTAACTCGTACTTTTAAATATTCGAGCCGCGAGCGTCAAAATAATGTATTATTTTAGAGGGCTAAGAAAATGACCAATACATTCTATTTTCAAAATAGCGTATTACATTTTTTTTTTAAATATTTTGTTCTGTATTATAGGCTCCTAAATCCTATTTGAACATATTTAAAAATATATGAAAACGTTAAAACCGTTCGGAGTAAATACATACGGGACTGTGCAGTGTGGGACTGTGGGTCCCTGTTATAAGGCCGTGGGCGTGCGGCCTGCGACTATGCGGCTATGCGCCCTGCGGACTGCGGTGCATGGGCGACTGCCGACTGGTGGGCGGACGCTAGACGGCAAGCGCGACAACCGCCCACGGGCGTTAATTCCGCCGACAGCTGTAGACACTAGACAGTGTAGAGAAGAAAAACTGGCCCCCTGGGTACTGGGCCCTCGGCCCTGGGGGCTGGGACCTTTTGGTGGCTGGCCGAATAGAGAGGGGGGCGGGGGGGGAGAATATTATAAATATCCCGAGTGTTCTCGAATCTCCACTGCCGAATTGCCGATCTGCCGCTTTTTAAGTCAAATTGTTTTTTTAAAAACAACAAAAACAATCTAAAGCAGCAAGACCCTATCCCTAAATATTTACTCCCCTCCCCCTGGCCCTCACGGCTTCCCTCACTCTTGTTTTGCTATTTAATTTGAATTTCATAGCCCCCTCTATCTATTTGTTTTAAAAAAAAATTAAGTTGCTGTAGTATGTATAGGATAGTAAGGGCGAGTACTAACGGATCAAGATTTTTTTTACTCAATCAAGAAATCAAGTTGGAATATCCACTGGTCCGACTCAGAACTGTCTGGGACAGCAGTGAAATAGGACCGGCTAAAAACTGATTCGAGGAATCCTGGTATTCCCGAAATTGGCGTCCATTGGCCCTGACCTCCTCCAGCAACTACAGGAGCGCCACGACTTCCACAGTATCTCGAACACCTTGGATCTTTTCTCCAGCATGTAGAAGAACCACCGTACTCTCTCCCGTCTCTGACACATCAACAAATGTTCCCCATACCCCGGCTAATCACGCTGTTGAAGTACTACTTCCAAATTTCAGTTCAAACCAAATCATCGCGCATGTTGGTTCTGCCTATGATACTTCCGATCCAGGCCAGCCAGCACATACCGAATGCATCCGTGGTCTGGTGCGGCATTGGCTCATCCCTATTCTTGCTCTTATGACGAATAACCTGTCCTACTCGGTGTTTTGTACTCTGCACTAACCCATTCCACGGCACTATAACGGCGCTGACCCGATCCGTATCACAGAGGTGGGTACGCTACTTAGTAGGTCTGCAAGTAAATACATGGCACATTCAAAGGTATCAGTGCTTTTTCAGCACCTGTCCGAATTGGCTCAGCGCATATCCTCCATCGTCGGGTGTACAGTGCCATCCGAATAACTGACGAATAAGTAGCATTATAATTTGCAGTGAAATTAGGGTCTTCATGTTGCCATGCGTGATGCATATCAACAACCAATGATCGATCCAACCATTATTTAGCCGTGCGCAGAAACACTTCCACACGACCATTACCTGCATACTGATTAGTAGACACATAATAAATGGTGGCTCCCGTCTGTTTGGCATACGCAGCAAACTCTTCACTGTAGAAATACGGTCTCCGGTCAGTCTAAATTATCAAGATCAAATGAGATAACATATTGGTTTTTAATTGTATTTAAAATAATTAAATACAAATTCTTTTTCCAGTATTTCCAAAGTGTTCTAAATTTACTTTGATGGCTCCAATAGCCTGAGTATTCGGTATGACTCATTTACTTGGATCTATTTGAGACGATAGTAGATGTAGGATATTATAAACTAAATTTTATAATCTCTGAACTAATACTTACAGGTTTAGGTCTTTCCGCCAATCTCCAAAATCCAATAAGTTTTTTCAACTTTTCTTCAGATAGAACTTTATTTATATTAGCTAATATATTAATTTGACTTACGTTATTATGTCTATTTACAAATTAGGCAAGTGGTCATGAACACTTAGTACTTCTAGTGAAAATTATTCAATAAAGAACAGCTAGAGGTACGCCCTGTGTAATCGAGGATATTTAGGCTCTTAACAAGAGGCAGTCCCCATCATTCTTACACAAGCTACCACTGCTAAATCCTAACTGACTAAATTGTATTTTAGTTTAATATAGTTTGAAACCTAGTAATTTCCATCGAAGTTTATGGGTTTTAGTCATGTGATGGCAGCAGACCGTTTGAGAGTTCTCATACGGAGGAAGTGCAGCTGGAATGTTCTTCGTAATTTGCTGGATTTTTTAGTGTAGGCTATGGTTGTAAGCGTGGTCTTTTCCAACAATCGGATCGTGCGACACGCATTGAGGAATAGATGAATCTTGATGATTTGGTACTCACGGGGATGCTGATGGTGTAACTGTAACTACTATTTAACTGAAAAATATGTAAACTTCGATGGAAATTACTAGGTTTCAAACTATATTAAACTAAAATACAATTTAGTCAGTTAGGATTTAGCAGTGGTAGCTTGTGTAAGAATGATCGGGACTGCCTCTTGTTAAGAGCCTAAATATCCTCGATCACACAGGGCGTACCTCTAGCTGTTCTTTATTGAATAATTTTCACTAGAAGTACTAAGTGTTCATGACCACTTGCCTAATTTGTAAATAGACATAATAACGTAAGTCACGTTAATACATTAGCTGATATAAATAAGTTCCATCTGAAGAAAAGTTAAAAAAAAGAAAAAGACTTATTGGATTTTGGAGATTGGCGGGAGGACCAAAATCTATAAGTAGTAGTTCGGAGATTATAAAATTTAGTTTATAATATCCTACATCTACTAATGTCTCAAATAGGTCCAAGTAGATGAGTTATACCAAATACTCAGGCTATTGGAGCCATCAAAGTGAATTTAGAACACTTTGGAAATATTGGAAAAAAAAGAGCTTGTACTAAATTATTTAAAATACAAATAAAACCAATGTATTATCTCAATTGATCTTGATATTTTAGACTGACCGGAGGCCGTATTTCTACACCCCAACATTCGGTGGCGAAACATTCAGTGGCGAGGCATTCAATGAAATTTCACGAAACGGAACGCCGCCATCTTTTTTAATGGGTGAATTAGGCTGACTTTTAGTAATAATAAACCGTCGATCTCGAGACGATTCCTCCACTTGTTTAGGAGATATAGCCTTTCCAATATCTGGCATTTTGCGGTCCGATGGCAAGCTGATGCCCTGGGCTGCACTACTAGGAGACACACGGACGCTGGCGAGCCTTTCCGCGGCAGTTGAGACCTCCTTTTCCAAGGCTTTAGGGTCCGACGAGTCATCCTCAGAGTTTTCATCAGAACCAAGCTCAGAAACGGCGTCCTCTACAGCTTCAAGCGGCAGGCTCAGTACCAGACGGACCAGCGTTCCCAACAGCCTCAGGAACCTCAACAGGCTTAGCAGGCTTAGAGCTGGCGGCTCCTTTGCCTTTCGAGTTTCTTTTAGCTATAGTAATAGCTCAAGAATAGGAAAATTAACAAGGTCTAGATATAGTAACTAGCGTGTAGCTAACTTTAGGGTAGTATTAGCCACTATGAGGTAGTATAGAATACTTACAGTCCTGTCGCTCGATAGTAAGCAATTATTAGACAGTCTAGAGGTAGTACACTACGGCAACTACTAAATAACTGAAAAATATGCAAACTTCGATGGATATTTCTATGTTTTAAACTATGTTATACAAACTAAGATACAATTTAAGTCAGTTAGGATTTAGCAGTGGTTTGTGTAAGAATAATCGGGACTGCCTCTTGGTAAGAGCCTTAATATCCTCGATCCTACTGGACGTACCTGTAGCTGTTCTTTATTAAATTATTTTCACTAGAAGTACCAAGTGTTCATGGGCACATGCCTAATTTGTAGATAGACATAACAACGTGTTAACACATTGGCTAATATAAATAAAGTTCCATCTGAAGAAAAGAAAAAAGAAAAAAGACTTGGATTTTGGAAATTGGCGGGAGGACCAAAACCTGTAAGTAGTTGTTCAGAGACTATAAAATTTAGTTTATTATATCCTACATCTACTATCGTCTCAAATAGGTCCAAGTAAATGAGTCATACTAAATAATCAGGCTATTGGAGCCATCAAAGTGAATTTAGAACACTTTGGAAATATTGGTAAAAGAATTTGTATTAAATTATTTTAAATACAAATAAAAACCAATTTGTTATCTCGTTTGATCTTGATATTTTAGACTGACCGGAGGCCGTATTTCTACAGATATCTGAAAGGCACCTCTGGATATGGACCAAGGTTTGACCCTGAGATACCCCTACAGCCGGTTGCTTTCGCTGACGCAAGCTTTGCCTCTGACGCAACAGACCGTAAATCAACAAGTGGCTACATCATTTTTATATGCGGTGCACCTGTGATTTGTGGATCAAGAAAACAGAAACTGATAGCACAGTCCACTTGCGAAGCAGAAATCATTGCTTTGAATGACGTCACAAAGAAAATCTGCTGGTTGCGAAATTTATTGTCGGAACTTGATATCGACGTTGGACCAATTGTCATCAATCAAGACAACCAATCGGCGATAAAATTGCTGAAGATGATAAGGTGAACCGCAGGACCAAACACCTCGACCTAAGACTATTTTATCCGGGATAAAATTCAAGACAATTCGGTGGTCCTACGATACACGCCCACAGATGAGATGACTGCTGATGCTTTGACAAAAGCACTCGTGGGGAAATTGTTCGTTAAACACAAGAAAATCATGGTTAAGCTTGTAGCTGGAGAGAATGCATACTCACACAGAGAAAAATTCTATGATATACACGTGTATGTATTATCTTGTAAAGCCTGAGTTACTACTTTGCGCATCAGTTCGGGTTTTTTTCTCTGAACGAGGATACTTGTTTATGATAGATTCTATGGAAAATTTTATTCTAAGGGGTATCAAGTTTTAAATAGCCGAGCAAGTATACCTCAGAACTAAATTTATGTGTTCATGACAATCTTGATGATTAGAAGGCTTTGAAGATCACAGTAGTCATTGTAAACAGTAATGGTAGACTCCTCACACTGTCGAAAATACAGCTTGATCAGGGCCATCTAAAACCAAAAATACCAGTTAGTAGTATTTTTTATATAATTGCGGCTCAAATGTTTATTTCAAGTTTATAGACAAAAAAATAAATATCTGCAACTTACAATGTGATTCGCTCCGCCTGACCAAAAGAGTACGTGGCAACTGGGACCGTCCATGGTTTGACCCAACCAAATGTCTTAAAAAACCAAATGCTCATGAACCATTTTCAACTTACAGCTATTAAAGAGTGCTCAGGTGAACATCGCTTTCTGTTGTAATTCAGATTTTATGAAAATGTTACAAAGAATATTTTCAACAAGTACACTTCATTGTATTGTACGACAGTGGTCGGTGGATGTTTTTTTTTTCCACCGGAACAATTGCTTTATTCCTTCAAGTTGATCAAAAGTTAGGCCATCTAAACGTCACAGAGCAGAATTAAATCGAAGAAATATGCTGAGCTGTATCAACTTCACAGAAATATAAATTTATGGCAGAGTGTAGATCAGTTCTGTCAAATTTATCAGTTGGCACTTGATAGATTATGTATTCGCGACCCAAGGTTCTTATAAAAGAAAACCATGACTTGTCTTACTTCATGCATTTGCTGAACAGATGTATTGATGGCTTCCGCACCTGATATAATATAGTCCTGCTTACCGTATCGAATTGCCCTGTTTCATAGCTCGATATCTGGATTCAAGTCTTAATCGGACTTGATTCATATACTTCATTATAACCCGGTGATCAAAAGCAGACACACGTGCGGTATTTTGCCGTGTAGACAAAGGATAATCGTATATAAGTAAATTTACCTGACTTTCAGCACTCCTATTATTGCAACCTGTCATGTAAAAGATTTCTGTCTTGACAATTCTCCACCTGTCGGCGGAATTCACGACGTATTTAGCCCCATGTTTCGAGATTGGTACCATATCAGGCAATCTTTATTTTTCTTGAACAACGCACTAACAATATGCATGCTTTTTTTGTTTATCAGCTTATTTGTCGGCTATATAGTGATATATATCTTCTTGTTTGACATGTAGACACAAGCTAGTAGAAGGTCGTTTGGTGTAGAAAAAGAGGAGTTGGTTATTAGCAACTAAATCAAAGCTCAGGAGTCGGTAAAGAAAACAGTCAACTCTTCAGAATGGGTTTAGCAACTCGATTTGTTCTCCGGAGTAAGCTACCATTGAGTTCTATACATCAAAGGGTCGCAGTCAAATTTCTACTGTCACTCTACGGTTCGCTTGGCAAGGCAGCTTCAAGGAATGGATGACAAATAAATGACTGTCTAAAGTTATATTGTGATTGAAATGGTGCTGTCGATAGGCTGACTGATTGACTGACTGACAATTCAAGAGACAGGATCACCGTAGTACCGTCTGCATAGCAGCTATCTGCACCGCTACAAGTCATGACATTTTAGTATGATCACTCTGACAACGCTACTTACTGTACGCGGCCTCAAGTTATCACATAAAGTTTTGACCTATGCGAGCCTAGTAGTGACTGCTGGTAAAACTAAGGCTGGCGATGCAACCGCCATAAACGATAGTAAGATATAACTGCACGACACATTCTGATGCATATCTAATGCACTCGTTGTCTGGGCGTCCGAAATGATGTATACACCGTTGCTGCTACCTAGAAGGGGCGAACAAGTGTTCATTGGTCACTGCACCCAACACTACAGTGAATGTTCATCAAAGCTCGGCCGATACATATATCTCATCCATATTCAAATATAGAACATATCAGTTGATGTAGACAACTAATTTGTAGGTAATCAAATCAGCCCGACACGAATAGTATATGAAAATTTCGTTTACGAGAGATGCATGAGAGGTAGATAGTATCAGCGTTGAAGGTATCAGTCTTTCACCATCTTGAAGTCTTTGTAGAAGGTACGCTATCCATACATTCCTGAAATTGATTTTAAGCACTCTGGATTGTATGCATATCTCAAGGGTTTTGAAAATCATATACATCATTCAGTTTACAATTCAGTCTGCAAGTAGAACGAGTTGCCATTCAGAAATGCGTGATCAAAAGCTGAACACCATATGGTGATGTCCGTAAAAGAAGAGGGTTGCTGTACCAGTGCATATCAGATCCTAGAAAAAATTGATGCGCATTTGGAAATCATGTCTTGTCATTAAACGCTCCGGACACCTCCAGCTGTACTCGCCAATTTACGGTAGATAAGCACATGTTAAAATGCAGCATTCGATACTAAGCTAGTTTAAAACAGTATATCTCAATAAAACATATGCGAAGCGACCAATAGAACAAAAATGATTATTCTAAAAGCTTCCCGAATCCGAACGAACCGTAAATAAAAAGCCTAGCGAGGTTCGATGGCGAATTTTAAATTTGTAACCATGGAAGGTCGGTATGGATAGAACCGTGCTCAGGCATACTACTAACTAACTTCCAGTCCAGAGGCTTCATCGATACAATTTATGTCAACTATAAACACAAGCCACAAGCTTAGTTTGGATCCATAGCTCCTACCATTTTGGCTCCTATGAAGGTAATATTTTTATTTTACAGAGACTTGAGCACCCATTCAATTGAGTTCCTCAACGTTGAAGGTCTAGTGAGGTATGATTGCGGCTTTTAAATTCGAATTCATGGAAAGTTAAAATGAATATCGCAGACCCGTACTCAGGCATACCATTATTAGTCCAGAGGCTTCATCGACATAGTTCATGTAAATTATAAATATGAGCTCAAGCTCAGCTTGCTCTTTTAGTCTTCAGAACACAAGCCACTAGCTCTGTTTTGTTTCACAGTTCCTTCCCTTTCGGCTCCTGTAGAAATACGGCCTCCGGTCAGTCTAAAATATCAAGATCAATTGAGATAATACATTGGTTTTATTTGTATTTTAAATAATTTAGTACAAGCTCTTTTCCAATATTTCCAAAGTGTTCTAAATTCACTTTGATGGCTCCAATAGCCTGAGTATTTGGTATGACTCATCTACTTGGACCTATTTGAGACATTAGTAGATGTAGGATATTATAAACTAAATTTTATAATCTCGAACTACTACTTATAGATTTTGGTCCTCCGCCAATCTCCAAAATCCAATAAGTCTTTTTTTCTTTTTTTTAAACTTTTCTTCAGATGGAACTTTATTTATATCAGCTAATGTATTAACGTGACACGTTATTATGTCTATTTACAAATTAGGCAAGTGGTCATGAACACTTTAGTACTTCTAGTGAAAATTATTCAATAAAGAACAGCTAGAGGTGCGCCCTGTGTGATCGAGGATATTTAGGCTCTTAACAAGAGGCAGTCCCGATCATTCTTACACAAGCTACCACTGCTAAATCCTAACTGACTAAATTGTATTTTAGTTTAATATAGTTTGAAACCTAGTAATTTCCATCGAAGTTTACATATTTTTCAGTTAAATAGTAGTTACAGTAGTGTACTGCTTCTAGACTGTCTGACATCGATTTACTATCCAGCAAATACTATGGCTAAGGGTACTTCTAAAGGCAAGGGAGCCGCTAGCTCTAAGCCTGCTAAGCCTGCCGAGGTTCCTGAGGTCCCTGTGGAAACACCTAGCCTGTCTGGAGTTGAGCCTGCCGAGGATACTGTTGGGGAAGCAAATTCTGAGGTTGGTACAGAGGATTATTCTGAGGATGACTCGTCGGATCCTAAAGCCTTGGAAGATGAGGTATCTACTACCGCGGAAAGGCTCGCCAGCGTCCGTGTATCACCTAGGAGTGAAGCTCAGGACCCCAGCTTGCCCCTGACCACGTGCCGTCAAATGTGGGGATAAACGTCGAAAGGCTGGAAAATTCGTGGATACGAATGTCGGGGGCATTATAACTCCACATCTAAAGGACACTCCAGCACAAATCCGGCGTGAAAGGAAGTATTGGACCTGTCCGAAAATTTCGGTTTCGCCATCGATGGAGAAAGCCATTCCATTCAGCTCAAATCTTGGGGCCGAAGCTGAGGACGCCATAACTCGACAACGAGTGGTTGGATCCTCTCAATCTCGACGCCAATTGAACCGCACTGAAGCGCTCTTGAAGGAGCTAGCGGCAGCGCGCAGTTGTGGACCCCTCTATCGTGTCCCACTTGGCTGATATTCTTCCTATACCGAAGAAGAAGAAAAAAAACGAGATCGGGCCGGGTTTTCATTTACCATACTCGGAGACCTACTGGTTTACCAGCCAGTATGTTTACCACTAAGGCAGTTACCACTGGCGAGAGAGATAATATTTCAAAATTCAATCTCTATAGCTCTGATGCTACCATCGACCATCCTCTTGACAAACCTAACCCTGTCAGAGGATATGATCGTATGGAACTCGATGAGGCTTACCATCCTCGTAATATCGACCCTCATTTGCCAACTAACCCTGGTAATCACGATTTTTGGCAATCGCTACACCAGTACCTCGTTAGAGAGTTCCCGCTCTAATCCTGAGGATGAGGAAGTGAGAACCAGACATACTCGTCTCTCAGGCTATTACGCTCTGGTATGCAAGTCCTTGAGGACCGTCTATTGAATGACTCTGACCTTGACGATAGGAAAGCGGATAACATTCGCTATCTAATCGATAACAAGAGAAAAATAGACACCATCTTGGCACTAGCGGCCCGTAGCACTGAGCATGAGCCTCGTGAACACTTAGAACCAAGCTTCATAAAGCAGCTAGGTAACGCGCAGGCTGAGGTCGATTTCTCTACTAATGAGAGTACAGTGGAGACACTGAAGGCCTTCGACCAACTTAAGGAGTCTGCCAGCCTTAGGGATAAGCAGATGATGAATGCCTTTATTCATTTCTGTGAGCCAGGTGAATGGCGAACTATCTTGAAAGCTCATGAGCCCAACTGGAAAGCCCTACCCTGGCACCAGTTGCGTGATAATATACTTAACACCTTTTTTTGAAGATGCACGTGACCGTGAACTTCTAGAGTCTCGAAAGTTCTTTGCGAACGATACCACTATTCGAGTGCTCTAGCTCATATGACACATATGAATACTCGGATGGGTGGTCGTACCTATACTGGCGAATATTTATTAATTTGTCAGATGATGGAGACTCTGGGAGCTAACCTCTTTAAGAAAGTCAATGATGACATCATCGCCTATGGTGATTTGCGATCTATGCCTTGGTCTGTCTTTGAGAAGATAGTACACAAGCATACCAATTCCTCTACTAGAGTACTTAGTACCACGAGCTACACCCAGCCCACTAAGCGAAACGCAGTGAGAGACTAATACTGCGCGTAGTACTAAGAAACCTCGCACTACTACTGGAGGGGGGTACTGGCTCTACTTCTACCGAACCGAAGGTGATAAGAAGGTGAGAGCGCCTTGCAAGAAGTGTGGTTACAACCTCACAAAACGTAATGGCAAGTGGAATGGTAGACACGACCCTGTTAAGTGTGCACCAGGCAAGCCAGATTTTGGACACTATATATGAAAGAGTGTGCTACTTGCAAGGGTACTAACGGTTGGCACAAAGAGGATTGCAAGGACTTACCAGACGTCCAAGTTAAGCACTGACAGTACCATATGTGCGCACTAGAGCAAGATTATGAGAAAATGTTCAATAAAATCTATACCAAAGGAGATGAACGTATCTTTCAAACAGTTTTCGTAAATGGAGAAAAAAGTTATGGCACTATTTGATCCAGGGGCTGAAGTCTCTGCTATCTCATGCCGAGTAGCCTACGCTACAGATATGGCTGTCCATAACGAAACAACTGATTTAATCTTGGGAAATGGCAAAGTTACTACTTGCGAACAAGCCATTGACTATGCACACATAATGCTGTCAGATAGAAGAGAAGTGAAGACTCACCTAATCGTTACTGACATGTCTCAGAAATACGATTTAATTATAGGTATGACTGATCTTCTCAGTTTAGGTATAACACTCACTGGTCTGCCTAATGGGCTGGACCCGAATAAAGATCAGTCAGATGATAATATGTTAAAGATACCTAAACCTCCGGAAGGTGAAGCAAAGGATATGATTCCGCACTTCACCGATATAATTATGGACTTAATTATACAAAACAGGAAGATTGCAATAACTGACTGGTGTATGTTTAGTTCTCTCTAATGGGTACGTTAGACTTGACTTAACAAACGTCGACTTCTCTAAGTTAAAGTGTCCTTCACATAACTACGTGAGTTGGAGACACAAAGACGTTGTCAAAACCCAAATCGAAGATTGGTTAAAACAGGGTCTAATTGAAATCAATTATGATGCAACCCCAGTTAACTTAGCTCTCTTAGCGGTCGATCAATATAAATCTGATGGAACGTTTAGTAAAACAAGAGTAGTACTAGACCTGTCGCCAATCAACAAACTAATTCCGCAACATAGTTTTCCCTTACCTAAGATAAGCGAGATACTACGCAAAATGGAGGTGCGACTATCTTTTCCAAGATAGACTTAAAAGCTGCATTCCATCAACTACAGATATATGAGCCTCATAGGAAATACTTTTCCTTTACTTGGCAAGGTAAGAAGTACCAGTTTAAAGGTGCACCTGAAGGCTTACACATGTTACCTTCTTTCTTCCAACAAGTTATGATGGAACTATTTGCGGACCTGTCGTATAACGTATCAGTCTATTTAGATGATATAGTTATCTTTACAAAGACAACACATGAACATGCTAAACTCGTTAAAGAAGTCTTAAAGCGACTTAATCATGCTAAACTTAAGATTAACGAAGACAAGTGTTCTTTTGCTAAAGATACTATACACTTACTTGGCTACAAAGTATCTGCAGCAGGGGTAGAAATTGATCCTGGCAAGAAACAGTTTCTGTTGGATTTATCAACACCAATTACTGGAAGAGATGTGAACTGTGTGTGGGTTTGTTAACTTCTTCTCAGTTCGGTACCGCATCTTTCTCATTACTTAAAGCCTTTCAGTCACCTACGGCTGCACAAAGGACCTTTGGGAAAGCTTTGGACTAAAGAATGTGATGATGCATTTAAACTAGTCAAAAGTAAAGTAATGGACGCACCCATCATGCAGTACCCTGTGGATGGTGTCCCATTCAAGTAGCAACCGACGCTTCAGATCGAGCGGTAGGTGGAGTGCTTTACCAAACGATAAATGGTAAACCGCGCTACATACAATTCTTTAGCAAGAGTTATAATAAGAGTCAACGGAATTACCCTCTACCGTTAAACAAGAGCTCCTTGCTATAGTTACTGCGCTAAGACAGTTTAAAGACTACCTTTATGGAAGTTACTGCCAGATTTTGGACACTATATGAAAAGAGTGTGCTACTTGCAAGGGGTACTAACGGTTGGCACAAAAGGATTGCAAGGACTTACCAGACGTCCAAGTTAAGCACTGACAGTACCATATGTGCGCACTAGAGCAAGATTATGAGAAAATGTTCAATAAAATCTATACCAAAGGAGATGAACGTATCTCTTTCAAACAGTTTTCGTAAATGGAGAAAAGTTATGGCACTATTTGATCCAGGGGCTGAAGTCTCTGCTATCTCTCATGCCGAGTAGCCTACGCTACAGATATGCCTGTCCATAACGAAACAACTGATTTAATCTTGGGAAATGGCAAAGTTACTACTTGCGAACAAGCCATTGACTATGCACACATAATGCTGTCAGATAGAAGAGAAGTGAAGACTCACCTAATCGTTACTGACATGTCTCAGAAATACGATTTAATTATAGGTATGACTGATCTTCTCAGTTTAGGTATAACACTCACTGGTCTGCCTAATGGGGTGACCCGAATAAAGATCAGTCAGATGATAATATGTTAAAGATACCTAAACCTCCGGAAGGTGAAGCAAAGGATATGATTCCGCACTTCACCGATATAATTATGGACTTAATTATACAAAACAGGAAGATTGCAATAACTGACTGGTGTATGTTTAAGTTCTCTAATGGGTACGTTAGACTTGACTTAACAAACGTCGACTTCTCTAAGTTAAAGTGTCCTTCACATAACTACGTGAGTTGGAGACACAAAGACGTTGTCAAAACCCAAATCGAAGATTGGTTAAAACAAGGGTCTAATTGAAATCAATTATGATGCAACCCCAGTTAACTTAGCTCTCTTAGCGGTCGATCAATATAAATCTGATGGAACGTTTAGTAAAACAAGAGTAGTACTAGACCTGTCGCCAATCAACAAACTAATTCCGCAACATAGTTTTCCTTACCTAAGATAAGCGAGATACTACGCAAAATGGAGGGTGCGACTATCTTTTCCAAGATAGACTTAAAAGCTGCATTCCATCAACTACAGATATATGAGCCTCATAGGGAAATTTTTTTTCCTTTACTTGGCAAGGTAAGAAGTACCAGTTTAAAGGTGCACCTGAAGGCTTACATGTTACCTTCTTTCTTCCAACAAGTTATGATGGAACTATTTGCGGACCTGTCGTATAACGTATCAGTCTATTTAGATGATATAGTTATCTTTACAAAGACAGCACATGAACATGCTAAACTCGTTAAAGAAGTCTTAAAGCGACTTAATCATGCTAAACTTAAGATTAACGAAGACAAGTGTTCTTTTGCTAAAGATACTATACACTTACTTGGCTACAAAGTATCTGCAGCAGGGGTAGAAATTGATCCTGGCAAGAAACAGTTTCTGTTGGATTTATCAACACCAATTACTGGAAGAGATGTGAACTCTGTGTGTGGGTTTGTTAACTTCTTCTCGGATTCGGTACCGCATCTTTCTCATTACTTAAAGCCTTTCAGTCACCTACGGCTGCACAAAGGACCTTTGGGAAAGCTTTGGACTAAAGAATGTGATGATGCATTTAAACTAGTCAAAAGTAAAGTAATGGACGCACCCATCATGCAGTACCCTGTGGATGGTGTCCCATTCCAAGTAGCAACCGACGCTTCAGATCGAGCGGTAGGTGGAGTGCTTTACCAAACGATAAATGGTAAAAACCGCGCTACATACACAATTCTTTAGCAAGAGTTATAATAAGAGTCAACGGAATTACCCTACCGTTAAACAAGAGCTCCTTGCTATAGTTACTGCGCTAAGACAGTTTAAAGACTACCTTTATGGAAGTTACTTTACTGTCGCCTGTGATCAAAAGTCTTTAACATACTTAAAAGATATGAACCCTGATTCACAGTTGGTGAGCCGCTGGCATGACATTATTGCCAAGTTCGCTTTTAATATAACACACATTCCAGGAATACATAACCATCTTCCTGACATGCTCTCTCGACTTGTGCCCGACTACCAGAAAACAGTCAAAGAGTTATTAGCAACCGATTGGATGCTAAATAAGAAATGGTTTAACCTCGCTCAATCACGATGGGGTCCATTTACTGTTGATATGTTCGCCGCAGAACATAACAAACAGGTTTCTGAATATAGGTCGTTGACTCATCCTAAAGGTGATGCATTTCAGCTTGACTTATCAAAGCATAATGCGTGGGCTAACCCACCTTGTCAACTTATCGCACAGTTGTTAAATTATGTTAATATTACTAAATCTACCATTACGCTGTGTTGTGTCCCTTACGTAACTCCGACCCATGGATACGTGATTTAATTAATATGATTCAAGACGAACCTATTTATGTCGACCGTGAAACCGACACGTTCTTGTATCAGGGATCCTATTCTATTAAGAAGACGCCTTGGAAACACACCATTGTTTGTCGCATCGGTCCTGCAGGTACCACTAAGTGGAAACCCTCAACCGAATTCTTAGCTAAACTAGAGGAGTCTAAAAAGAGTTTGAACAAAAGCTCAAGACTCGTACAACACATGCACCCAACAAGATTGCAGTCGAGGTAATGCCGATTGAAACGGCATTAGATCGTAAAAAACATGGAACTAGCTAAGGCCATGGATCAAAGACTCAAAACTCTAAGAGAACCTGAAGCTCGCACTCAACTACTTAAAGCGCTGCTTAAAGAACAGCCAGGAGTTGCGAAACAACTGAAGAAGATACTTCAACAATCCAATGTTGTCAATTATGTATCTCAGGACTCTACCCCCTCCTGATACTGAGGTTGCCCTTTCCAACAGGACTATGGTTCATCCAGCCAGCGTTACGCAGAATCTGACTGACTTAGAGGAGCTCGAAAGTAGAGTTAAAATTATACATAATTTAACGCATCGAGCATATGAGCATACTTATAAAATGGCTATTCGTGCAGGGCTTGATCACCCGGCGCTGAAAGAAACCATACGTGAAGTATACCGACGCTGTACTGATTGTGAAAAGAACCAGATCAAGCGATACGGTTGGGCACCCCTAAAAAGTGTGACAGAAGACCAACCGATGCGCCGAGTCATAGTCGATTTGGTTAAACTCCGCGATCCAAGCATACTGGCGATGTATATATCTGTCATTTCTTATGTGTGGCTTCGGGCTATAACTTGCTTTATGCAATACCGAACAAACGTCCACAAACAGTGGCAGAATTATGCTATCACGTCTTTAATGACTTCGGTTTCCCCGAGTACTATGTTCTGATAACGGTAGTGAGTTTTGTACCGACGTAATGGAGGCACTTATACTCGTATCAGGCATGACCCATAGGCGTGGTGTTCCTTACAAACCTCAAACGCAGGGTGCAAATGAGACACGTCATAGAGAACTTAAGAAACTCTTGCGTACCGCACTAGACGACGTTGAGGATATGTGGCCTTATCATTTGAAATGGGTTCAGACTCAAATGAATAACTGCATGAATCCTCAAACTGGAACACTCCCGTTTCACTATTTCTTTGGCCGCTATAGTGAATTACAAGCAACGTTTGATAAAACTGCGCCCGAGAAACACGCTACCCCGTGGCTACAAAGATCGAGCATATGCAGAACGTTGTTTACCCCTGTTTACTCGAGCACAAGAATCGCGTCCTACTTAAAGCGTATGACCGATGGAATAACACTAAGAACATTGTTCAGTTCAAAGTCGGCGATTACGTTAACATTATAAATCGAAACGCCAACGTTACCGAACTCTCTTCTAAGACGATAGGACCTTTTTTGTTATTTCCTACCATGATGAGAAGAGTGATACTTACGAAGTGAATAACATTGATGGTACTAGCGCAACCAATCTAGGCACTCACCGTATCCCTACCTCCGAACTCTCATTCGCTCGCTCATTTGATTCTGATGTACCAGTTATGGAGTCACAAGTCAAAGATATAATTGACAAAACATCCGAAGACGGTTACACTTACTACAAGACCCGTTTCATGGATGGGACAGTAGCTTGGCTAACCTCCGATGCATTTCGTGAATCTCGCGACTTTCTTCGTATCTTTAATAAGAAATGGAATAAGCGTTTACATAAGAACACACGAGATAAACGAAAAGGGTTTCCTCAGGTGACTACAAACCCTGACGGATCTGAAATTCCCTATTTGCCACCTACTTCCTACGTGACTAAACTTTCTGATCTGCTTACCAACAGTGCAGAAAATTGTTCAAACTTACTTACTAATGAAGAACAGCCTTTGGCTATTACCTTACCAAATAATAAACGTAAGGCGCCTACATCGGAAATGGTTACTGGACCAAATACTAAACGACATAGAGTACAACATGAGTCTTGAACTCGTACATATAGGCACATACTTACTCGATAAGTCATGACCGAAACCGTTTTACTTTGGTTTTCGCTTTACCAACTAGATCGTATCTTAACGTACGTTCGTAGTTCTAAAAGCTACTGGGGGCTATGTAGAAATACGGCCTCCGGTCAGTCTAAAATATCAAGATCAATTGAGATAATACATTGGTTTTATTTGTATTTTAAATAATTTAGTACAAGCTCTTTTTTCCAATATTTCCAAAGTGTTCTAAATTCACTTTGATGGCTCCAATAGCCTGAGTATTTGGTATGACTCATCTACTTGGACCTATTTGAGACATTAGTAGATGTAGGATATTATAAACTAAATTTTATAATCTCCGAACTACTACTTATAGATTTTGGTCCTCCCGCCAATCTCAAAATCCAATAAGTCTTTTTTCTTTTTTTTTAACTTTTCTTCAGATGGAACTTTATTTATATCAGCTAATGTATTAACGTGACTTACGTTATTATGTCTATTTACAAATTAGGCAAGTGGTCATGAACACTTAGTACTTCTAGTGAAAATTATTCAATAAAGAACAGCTAGAGGTACGCCCTGTGTGATCGAGGATATTTGGGCTCTCCATTCTATCAGGCCCCTCACCGTTGAAAGTCTAAAGTGAAGTTTGATAGCGGCTTCTAAATTCGTTTTTCAGTATTGATATCACAGACCCGTACTCAGGCATACCATTATTTATCATTCAGTCCAGAGGCTTCATCGATATAGTTCATGTAAATTTTAGACATAAGCTTCAGGCTTAGGTTGCCCTTTTAGCTTACATAACTGTAATCTTCTCTGTCCGAAAGAAATCTGAATCATCTTTCAATCGAGTTTCTCAGCGTGAATTTGTTCAATTTACGCCCGTAGATATATCAACTGTATGTCTCCCAAATGACTCTATTTGGCGAGAATTTTTACACTTTCAGCGTCATCGATGGTTAACATTTTATGTAGCCACGAATTCAAAAACACGCAGATAGCAATTCTAAACATAAATACATAATTTTTTATAAAAGCACTTGGGACACTTGAAAGAAGCTAAAAGGAAAAATCAAATATACAACCTGATGAAAGCATGCTTCCGAAATTGATTGTGTTCGCTCATTGACGATTGTGTGTTTGAAGACACCTTACTTGATACATGTGCTACATATCCAAAGTAAAACTTTGCTGGACGCACAAGTAAACATACCGTACCTCTGGCGGTGCTAGCTCTCTGTCTTTATTTATGCTAATGCAAAACACACACCCATACTTCACACACTGAGAAATGACCCGTCCCCACGACAGCTATCAGATATGCCCTGAAGAGAATCAGTTTGACCAGGTAGTTGTCACGATTCCTTCGACGGACGCCCATACTGATGAGATCCCTCACCAACTAAATCCCGGTAACATATTAAAGGAAAGATCACTTTATCGCCGGGGGGTAATAGACCGAGGGTCTATGTCCGTAACAAAAGCCATTGACTCGCGTAGAAAAAAAGTTGCTAGGACATTAATTTGTTCATTAGCAACAGAAAGGAAGGTAAGTCAGTATATCGCATACACTATTCACACCTCACAGGATTCATTTATTAGAAGTTGCAAAGTTTTGGCACATGGAGAAAAATGTATTAAGCTAGAAGTAGTTCATCAATTACGGAAGTTGAAGGCAAATATGGAGACCATGGTGTGTACCCGATACCGCATACAATTGTCGGGGAGTGTTTAGTCATTTATTCATGCACAGATTCGCAATAAATACGCTATATAGCGACATGGAAACGAATATTTTCTCTGCAAGCTATATTTCATTACCTATTATGGTCATCAATTGTGTGAATAGGATCGCTTAAAAGGGTATCACACTTGAATGTCTTAAATTCACGGCGCTTGTGTGAGAGAAGTTAATTTGGATAATCTATATTCAACCGGGTAGAAAGAAACTGCAAAGTCAATATCTACGTTTCTTTCACTAATATAGTCTTTATGAAGGCGCTATGATAATCAATTGACTTGAACCGTGCGCTTTGTATACAAAAACTGCAAATAAATTGATTAAGTGGAGTAAATATCTATATTACCTCCAGACGCACCCACCAACGAGGAATGGGTATGGAATATAACATTTATCTACAGGCGTCTGGCGTTTCATTTCATTGCAATTCATCCGGTATTGATTCAATATCTACGAAATTGAAATCCAGAAGAATTGACTCTCGAAATTGGCAAAATAGATATATTTTTCCAAAAGTATAGGAATAAAATGACAGTATTTTTCTAAACTGAAAAAAATTCCTAGTCCACGAGAATCGTCCATGGATATCTATATGTCTTGGCGAGAGGACGAGACCTATTGATTGTTATGAAGATTTACTCTGATTATCAAGAACATACTTCACTAGTTATGATTATTGCCATCACACAATGGTGAAGTGTGTTGATTTTCAATTTACTCTTGTGCGTCATTCGTGTAGGTAAAGATGATGGAAACAACAACCATCAATCAATATGTATCTTTCTGTTTTGCAGAAACGAGATTATGCAGGCTGAACAGGGCATGAACAACTGGTCCTGAAAGGACACACACCGCTGTTGTAGGGGTTTACGGAAACTATCAAATGGCATTTTGCTCTTAGCGGTAATACGGATGTTTGTTGCGCGCCATCTGAAAAAAGTATGGATTGAACTTGACTGACACAGTGATAGCCTTACGCGAGCACCTGGATAGAATATGCGCCGATACACTTTTCAGGGCCAAGACAATGCACAAAGGCGATGTGACGAAAAAATTTCGTCGAACACATTCACCAGGTAGTATCAGTTTGCAACGCAGGTTTTGACCAGACATTTCCTGGACTAAAAGGGTGCCTGTTGGATATCATACACTGGGATTTTCTTGCCTACAATGGTCAGCCTGCGTGCATCCTCCACTACTTGATGGCTGGTTTGAGAGCCATTTGAGAGCTTCCATGACTGGGTACAGGCTTTTGGTTCACTGAGCCACTCTC